>PNEQ01018560.1:0-14143 GCA_003012365.1 Medauroidea extradentata | reverse complement strand
TATAATCTTCACTGATCAACCTCTGTATTCAAGAAGACGTCCAAACCAGAAAATGTGGTGAGGAAAAAAAAATGTTTTCCTGTTTTTCAAACTCGTTCAGAGTATCAAGCGTGGTCGAACAGGGCAGTCTAAGACAGCGTCACTACACACAGTTTTAAATTATTATATCACATAACCATGGCATGGACAGGTGTCTCAATACCATGTTTTTTTTTCAGTCTCCTCATCAGTCGCACTCGTGTTCCTGAACCCTGTGTGACTACCTGATGACGGGAAAAGTTTCCAGTTCCCGAAACGTCGTTCATACTGACTGCTTGGAAAACTACTGTGTTTTGTTTCGTCTCATCGTTTGTGTCGTTTGTTGTTTTTTTTATTTGTGTCCGACATATTTGTGTTTTGTTTCGTCTCATCGTTGTGTCGCATGTCAACTTAGGTTTCTTTTTATATTTTTGTTATTTATTTTATTTTATGTTTTGTTCCTTGTTCTATCTGACCAGATTCCAGTTTTGGAATTTCATGTTGTGTGTGTATCCTTATGACTAAAGCATACTCTGCTTATTTATGTTTTCTTGTCTTATCTTTAGATTTCTTTTGACAGTCATTTCTTTCGCAATGGAGAATGTCCAAGCAAATAAATCCAGTGGTGTGTTTGTCTGTAATTGCTGATGTTTTAAATACAAACTATACGGTCTGAGGAAATATCAATAACTTTCTACTGCAATGTGTTTTCTTCATGTTAAAATTTACTCTGAAAATACTGCAGTAAAACCCACTTGTTCTATAATTTTGTTCCAAATGACGTAAGAAATAAGTCATGTGTGTGACGGTAATTCTTCGTGAATCATCTTGTTAACTGTGTGCGTCTACATACACACACTATGTACACATAAAAAAAAAAAAAAATATATATATATATATAAGTCTTTACTCACATTATAGTAATATAATTGCTGTTCACTTTAGAAACAAACCTCTGGAACGTGTTACCAAAAATTTAGTAATGAGTTTTTAAAATAACTACTGCAATACCATTTATATATGAACGATCTTTAAACTCTTTTTCTGTCCCCAAATTTTATCTTCAAAGAATGAATAGTATGAGAGGGGTTAACTGGAAGCACTCAGTGGTAAAAACAAAATTTTTCCAGTATAACTCTGTGAGACTAATTTCCGGCCATTTAGTCCAAATAACATTTAGCTTACAAAGCAGGTTAGTAGGACTCAAGATATCGTTAGTAACGAGATAATAATACGCGAAACCAGCAACTTATGAATCACTTAATTTGACAGGCACAAATACGGACGTGCCTCACACTTGAACCCAGGTCATAACTTTATTTGCATTTTGTAAAATTGTAATCAAGTACGACACGGATAAACGTTTTAGCGCTACAATAGGTTCGGAATCAGGTCTAATAAATAAAAATTATTAGACGTTCTTCACTTAAAAATAAAGCGAATAAACAAATCTTATGGCGTGAAATATTTTTGAGAGGATAAACAAAAATTTCAGAATGATTCTCTTTTAATGTGCAAATATATATTAAACGACACGAAAACAGCTCAGTGTAACGTTATTCCTTATTTTGATAGACTGATTGGGAAAAAAGTTTATTTGAAATCGTTTTGTACACATGATTCCATAACAAATTTTAAATTGTTTGGTGTATGGATCTCTTATTAGAAACAAGTGCTGCCGTAATTTTTTGCGGGTACTATCTACTGTATTTAGAGGTTTTGTACATTTTTGTCAAAATCGGTAAGTTGTTTTCCAAGAATGGTATTAAAACATCTCTTTCCATTAACATATTTAACACAAACAGGAAGTTGACAGCGTTAACTAATGTGCCTGCTTTCCTTGGCGTATGATTGCAAAAATTGTTTAAATTTCTAAATGATTTGTATTGTAGAAATAACTCAAATAATTGCCAAATAGTTAATGTAATGTACGCCATAAACATAAATAGATTAATAATAATGTACAATTTTAGCAGATTTACTGAAGTAGTTCCCGAAGAAGTGAAGTAAACGTTTAATTAACTCTTGTAGTGCTGTCTTACAAAATAGTGGCCAAAAAGCTGAGTGTTAATATTGGTGGCACTTATAACTGATATTTTTCGAATACCGCGTGTGGTTTGATTTGCTATAAGTGTATGGTATACATTCCAAACTCAGCAAAAATAACTTTTAGTCCCTCATTTTTTAAAATCAGTATTGTAGTAGTTTTAAAAAAAGTTAAATATTATAGTTTATAGTTTTAGTTACTTTCTAAATTTGACGCGAATTGGTGCAGTAGATTCCGAGGATACTTATTAACATTACGTACCTTTACACTAAGCATGATTAAATATAATTTTAATTTACTGAATGTTTTGTGGTCAAATATGAAATCTTACACGGCTATGATTTTCATAAATAATATTTTAATCTTTTAAATTTTAACAACAAATATTTTTAACATATCCTGTGACGATTAGTAGATTAAGGAGCTTTATTTGACAAAAGTTAGGTTAAGGGAATCGTCACTACCGAAGACCTTTCGGAAGTTATGGTGCCAATGTGAAATTAAACAAAAGATATCAAATGTACTCACTGTAAAAAGGACGTAATGTATGTACATACGAATGTGAGGAAGGTTACAAGGGGGGAAAATTGCTCAGCTAATCTCGGAGGATTTTTTTGACCGAGATCGATGCCTGTGAGCAAGCATGGACGTGATTGGCTAGCGTTCGAGGAAATCATACTGACAAAGGAGTGTTGTGCAGAGAGAGATTGTATGTGAGAGAGAAGGTTTTTAAGAGTAAGTCTTCTCCTTACAGACCGGTCTCCCGCAGATACACTCGGGAATGCAGAGGGCCTACCGTAAACACGATAACGCTTAAGACCACTGCCTGGTAGATGAAATTAAAATAGCGAGACTCTGGTATCTAAAGTACACTTCGAACCAGCTTCCCCGATCATCTTGAGATTGGCCCGTGAACACGAGAACTAAAACTGAATAGTTTGATAGTTACCACTGATATGGGCCGCGTATCAGCAAGCAGTATGGAGCCGTTCACACGATTAGAGTAAATGAGATAATTACTAAAGCAATATACTCTCCATATGACTTCTCTATTATCGTACTCTTGGTACAGTTCCCGTCCACACGCAGCGAGACCAGCAACAATACACAATCGTAGTCATTGTGCTGTATTTTTTTTAAATATTTCGTACAAGCATTGCTACAAGATGTACTGGTATGTTTTGAAGACCAGAGAACCAAGCGTGGTTGTGCAACGGTAACGTCGGATTCGAATTCGAGAGGACCGGGGTTCGATTCTCGGCTCCGACGTCCTGATTTCGGCTTTCCGTGGTTTCTCGACATCACTTCAAGCGAATTAATTATGGGGTGGTTCTAAAACAAAGTCCGTTGCCGAAATCTCTCTCACATTCTCTCATTGTGTCAAGTTGTATATAAACGTCTATAATATCCTCGCCGTTGACGAAATGTAAAGCCTACGTTTGAGAGTGGGCTGATGAACACAAGAACTTTACTGAACAATTATTAAGGTTGTCAGTAAGTATGCTATCAGACTTAACTGCATGCAGTGACCGGCATAGGTGCGTACGTCAGCGGATATGTGACCTCAGTAACACCCTTACTGAGGAGTTGGCTAGATGACCGCGTCGAAAGATAGAAAGTCAGATACTTCCGTTGTGGAGCAGACAGTATATATATATATATATATATATATATATATATATATATATATATATATCCGACGAGGACAGTGCACGATTAAAGACAAATTTTCTTTTAATTAAAATACATTTATTGTTGTCACGGCAGCAAAACGTTTTAATTAGTATTTACGTAAATGAAGTTCGGCTATCGTCAATTGACAATAACTGCGCTGACGAGTAAGTATCATGACGCAAACACGGTTAATTTTTGCTGCTGTGTATGTGAATTTAATTGTACAAGTGGGTAGTAATATTTCACTTAATGTAGCATTTCGCTATCATAAATAGTATCGTGAGAGATTTGTGTCAGCCCTTAACATCGAGGTCTTAAGCACTGGTGAGGGGAGATATGAGGTGGGTGTGGAGCAGCCTCGGAATGAAAGGGCGGGGGAAACTGGAGATCCCCGAGAAAACCCGCCGAGCAGCGGCATCGTCCGGCACGATTCCCACATGCGAAAATCCGGGGTCTGATCCCGACGGGAATCGAACCCGGATCGCCTTTGTGGGAGGCGAATTGTCGGAACAGAAATATATCTGGTTGTAATTTTCCTAAAATACTTTTCTTTCCTGTTCATATTTGTGAAGTTATTTGTTTTGGTGAAACTTTTATTCACGACGTTTTGACTTGGAAGCCAACCCAGCGGTCCAGGGTATTATTTTGTTTGCTTTCAATATATCTGATCTACTATTTCCGACCTGAGTTTTAGTTAGCCGAGGAAAGAAACGAAACAAAGTATTAAATAGGTATAAGTAAATAAGTTCGAATCAGAGCGTGTGTGAGGAAACATTAATTTTGCGAATAATTAACTGTTCAACTGAACTATTCCAAATTTGGAATTTTCGGCCATTACGAACAACGAAGGTTTAGTTAACACATATTTTACTTTTCTTGCAGCATACGGAACATTTAGCACGAACTTTAAATTAATAAATTAAATAATTTTTTAGGTAGCAGCTAATAACATGCATAACTTAGGCCTACATAGTTTATATTTTTATTGTCTGAGAGTTAAAAGGAGTATGTTGGAAATATTTTCAGTTTTACAGCACTTTAATTCTTGATCGAAGTTATTGTTTTTTAAATGCTGTTTACATATATTATTATTACTAACAAATATTAGCCTAACAATATCAACTGTATGTATTATTGGTAATAGAGTAAACCCACACGCATTCATAACCGGCATGGACTAGATTGTTTATACAGTAAAACGAACAATTAATTACTGCGAACTAATTAAAACATATTAGGTTTTGTAAATTAAGATCACGATTTAATGTTTCCAAAGATACTGTGTGTGTGGTAACATTCAAATTACGAAGTATTCTTTTGTGTTTATGAATTACTTTCTTCGCATCACTTTCGATACAAATACAGAAAAATATTTCCCTTATGACGAGCCTAGGTTCAAAATTACGATAAAAGTGAAGGTGAATGTGGGGTTGTTTATTTTTAAATGAGATTGTTACCTACAAACATTTATCTGCCAAGGTACTAAATATAAAATTCGACATTCATTACGGATGTAGAAGACATTGCAAAACCAGTCAGAGTATTTTGAGAGTGATTCCGAGAAAAAAAACTGATGAGTAATGCAGCAGTATGTGAACATTATAAATCATATATTCATATTCCGCGATTTTTATACAAAAAACTGCATTGTAAACGTAACTACAGTACAAATAATACTGAATGTCGACGACTTAGTAAAGAGAGAAACTGCTTTTAAAAAGGCATTTCTGAATTAGGTCCACAAATACAATGAAAGTGGTGCACTACCTCGTAAAAAATTTGCGAATTCATTTGTTATGGTAATATAGCACTTCAGTTGTTTACAAATAAAGAACTAAAATTGGTTTTTATTTTATTTGTGACAGTCCAACCAAAGGCAGACTATAAACTTTTCAGCCATGTTAAATAGCTCTCTATATACATTCGCTCAAAGGAAAAAAGAAACATATATGTTAATCACTAAATGGGCCATCAATATGTGTCGCAACCAACAAAACGCAATTTAACTGAATCGAAGACAACGCTGGACGAAGAGCACATACGCTTAAACATCATTATTACACAAAATGTTTTCATAAATCCGTTATGTTATTCTGAACTTCCTCAGAATTCTTTATTAAATTGTTATAAAAATCCACTGACATACAATAATTAATACAAAGTACGAGCTATATGATATTGCGATCCCTTCTTGTATAAACATTGTATATTTCGTACAAATAAACATTTGTCTGATTTTATAATATCAGACAGTTTTATTAAGTTAATTTCGCTTTTACTTTCATACACGCTGTGCTTACAATCATCCAGGATGTCACTCATCCAGGACGTAAGTGTTGAACAATCACTTAATTGTCAGTGGTGTTCTCTAGGTTTAGCATTGCGAACATATATTAAAACTGACGTACTTTGGGTAAAAGTATGTTTCATTTTAATTTGGAAAATGAGTCCTAATAGCAGTTTTAATTAATACTGGTTAGTAGTATTGTGCAGCCATAAGCGATAATAAAAGTGATGTATGTGGTTTAGTACAAGAAACCGATATTTTAAAAAGTTGGTGACACAAACAATAGGGGCTAGGCGCAAGTTTGGCAGCAGAGCGTGGTACTGCGATGATAGCCCTGCCTGAGGGTATTGTATACTGAAGGAGCGGAGGAGTGTAAATATGGCCGGCCAAGTTCGTAGTGTTCCCAAACAGTAGGGTGTACGCCAAACTTCCAGTGACGCAACAGATTCGTATTATGTATAAAACAGAAAGACTGTATTTATCATGTGTTATCGTATTGTAACATAAGTTTGACTGCACAAAGAAATAAACCATTAAATTAAATAAATTGAAATTGGAAAATAGTGATGGTGTGGTTTTATATTTGTGGTAGCTTTCCAAAAATTGGTAAATTTAGTGTCATTATAAGGATATTATACACATTAGAGACGTGTTAATTTATCGTTTCTTACAAATACTGTACATTAAGTATTGCAAGCACTTAGATTATTTTCCTACCATATTTTTTAATGATGGAAAAGTGGTTTCCGTCTACTATTAGTGTCTATACCATTCTTCCGATTCCGATGCAACATTTTGGTGAGTTGAGCGAGTACACACGAAGGTTTCCGCCACACACATGCACACACACCCACACACACACACACACACACACACACACACTATTTACGTGTGGAGGAGGGGGGGAGATGGAGTACAGGGACTGGTACCAAAAAAATTAGTGAAGCCATTTTATTTTTCAAAATAATCCTAAAACGTTGAGTTAAAAACTAATAATATAATTTATCACCATTTAGCAGTTGACAAAAAATTGTTATTTCACAAACATCATTTAAATAAACTGAGAATTCCGCGAACGAATTCACGGGTACAAACTAGTTGTAAATATTTGAACATTTTCACCACGTTCTTTTAGAGCATATCCATAATAGTTCTGTTTCAAAGGATAGTTTGTCCAATGAAATAAAAACCATTAACGACGAAGTAATCTAATACAAGTTTGTGTTATGCTGAATACATTTATCCCGTTCTTTCACACGCTGTTGCTCACCCATCCTCGTCTCGTCTGCCATAAAAAGTCAGAAAACACCCTGCAGCCCTAACTTGGTGCAGAGACGTCCCCTTCCTATCTCTCGAACTCCCGCTAGCAGAAGTTAAATTGAAACATTTCCCCGGAGACAGAGCCAGTTCTCTCTGCGCTCTAACAACGACACTGCCAGCTGGAATGTTACTGCCGCTGTAGCTGATCTAGTGCACACTTGCTCTGACCTCCAGTTATACATAGTTGCTGTGCGGCGAGCGGCCGCCGTCGATACGCGATTATTAGGTAACTATAAACATGCAAGTTTCGCGTTATCATCTCAGACCTTCAAGTTACTGTGTGTTCATCTGACTACTGATGTTGGCTGGCAGTAACTTGTGTGTGGCGCACCAGAGCAACAAATGATATAAGTCCAACTGTAAAATGTCCACTCTCTTAGGCCTAATATACAGGACGTTAATGAATGACTTTTAAATCTCTCTGTCACGGTGTAGGGGATACTGAGACTAAGGTTAATTCTACTACAGGTTAGAAAGATCAATGTTTTAAGTTTGGCACAGGGAAAATTTCTGCCACTTGAGCGCTGGTATCGCTAGTGCACCAAACTGACCAATCACAGAGCTTTCATGAATTTTAAGTTACATTAAGTTGATAATTAAAAACGCGAAATCGGTTTCTTTTCACTTTAAATTAAAATTAATTTACTAATATAATTTCAAAGTTTATTTATATTTAATTTTACTACGGTTTCGTATTTTTCTGGTCACTTAGCGATTAAAGCGAAAGTAGTGGCAGAAATTTTCCCTGTGCCAAGCTCTGCCATAAGAAAACATATTTTCTTTCTAACCTGTAGTAGAATTTACCTTACTAAGGCGAGTAAAATGATACAGGAACTTGGTATCGCAAATGCTGGGAAGTGCCTCAAAAACCACACATTCATTAACATTCTGCGAATCTTGCATCTTGGTGTTCCGACCAGCTGTGTCTCGGCCTGACGAACGGAATAGATCGCAATTCTCGAAACGTTGCATTTTTTCATTTTTTTAAACTTGTGTAGCGTTGTCTCTTGTCTTTTGTTTGTTGTTCACCGTTAATTGTTTTCTGTCTACTTCCGTCATTTTTCATTATGGGAGTCTGGTTCTATTTGTGACTGACATTTTTTGTGTAAGGGCATTGTGTCGATATTTGACTGAATCCTACCTTCTGAATTCTTTGTTAAAAAAACTCTCAGAATTCTTCTGGTATTGCTTTTTTTCTCTGTTTTTTTGTGCGTGTTAAATGTTTTTTTTTGTACTTGTCATTCAACACACGTTTCATCAGCAAAACATGAGCAATGGCGTATGTCCACAAACCAATAAATTTTAGTTGTAAACTCCTATTGCAGCAAACATTGAAAAAAAAAACACAGTGTTACTGAAAGCCAATTTTCTGTGTTGCAATTAATAATTGCATCTGTACCTAATCTCCGTTCACTCTTACGTGAATTCTGAAGCAAGCAAATATTGTCATATTATAATTGCACATCGCCAGCTTCTAAATGGCTCCATTTGTGCTGCGTGGCGACGTACTATTTCCAACCGACAAAACTGTGTACGTGGATATCGCACAGAACAACAACGCGCTACTAATAAACACAATATTGCGTGAATATTTCATACATGCTACAGACATACGAGGAGAAAATTATATAAAAACTTGAAAAAAAATATATATGTTGATTTCCTGTACAATTAAATCATATTTTGATATTCCGTTATAATTATCAAGCCAAGACTAACGATCGTATTAAAAATTCTGGTACTGACGTTACGAAAATTTGGAACCTACGTTATACAGGAAAATTAAACACGTGGTAAAACTGTTTTGCAAAATCTTCTTGGATTATTTTTTTGCCGATAATTCTCACCACATATTCTAATGGTTTTATAAATAAATATGTGAAAGTCTAATTCGTATCATATACACATATTCGCAAGTTTGTTTTATAATGTAGACATATATTCACGTTTCGAAATTTATGAAATACCTTTTCACTGTTCACGTCTAGCGTCACATAACCTAATCCGTAAATATTACCGACGCGAGGAAGCCAGAACGAAATAGAACAAGAAATTTTGGTGCGAACTAACCGAAACGGAAAATGGGTATACGGAAAAACCATCACAAACATATATTGGAGTATTATACATACCTAAAAACCTTACAAGCGTACCAACAAACTCGTACGTTTAACAGTATGTCAGTCGCTAAATAATTCGTGAATAAACTGTACGGATGTGTTGTCGCTAACCATTATTGTAGTAACAAAAGTATAGCGTCGTAGATTGTGTTTGCAACGTGCGTTAATATTGTGTGTTTGTATATAAAACATTCTTATTAGTTAATTAACTGGTATATTTATATGCCCACAACAGATAACAAAGACCTATTTCTTGTGCAAGATTTCGGTGCATGGCGGACGGCAGCCAACGAAAATGATTAATCTGCTTTATTTATTATAAAACTCAGTTAAGAGAGAACGGAGAATAGTGTGCATTTGTTTAACTGATTTAAAAGGTTGAAAGGGTGAACATAAACAAAATTATGGGAACGTTTTTCATAGGAATATATTTATTTTCAAAGTCGACTGTCAAACAACCGAATGAAAACAGTTGTCGTTGGTTACCCGTACAAATGATTCGACAGAGAAGTATTATTAATGTTGAAGGTATTGTAAGAAGGATGCTTGGTAATGTTGTTGCAGGTCTGTGGAATGTAATTAGCGGTGCGGCTTTACTCGCTGGCAGAGAGGAATGAAAGGCTGTCTCCTCTCTTCTTACCTCGCAGCTCTAGACAAACAGCGCCTGGAGGATAGGAGCACGGATGTAATTACACCAGTCCCCTGCGACAGACGGGAAGAGACCTGCCCACGTCTGAACACATGTTCGTGTTCCAAGTGTCACAAGGTAGTGTTTGCTGGAGTCAGCAGTTAGCTGTATCACTGCTCGTGTGTCTACAACTCTGCAAACATTGCTTTGCATGTACCAACCAATCAATTCAACATAGGTGATAATCGTTTCTGGAATAGCGCAACGCATCATCTCGACAGATTTACTAACTTCCTACTCAATGGAATTTGACTGCGATACATAACAATATAATAATTAACAGTACATAATACAAGTCGTAATTTTCTATCCAATTTAAGTTAAAATGAAATTTTTGAAAGCATAATTATTTCAACTTAATCGTCGTAGTTTTTTCTTCAAACATGACTGCGAGTAACCAAATATTATTCTATAAAAGTATATTATTTTGAATGAAGCACCACTGCTTCAAGCCCTACAAATTCAGTAAAAAACATTTCAATCTCCACACTGCTCACATAAAACAAATTCTATTTTAACACGTACAACTAACTAATATTTTTATCCTTTTAGTTTACTAAAGCAAAACAATCTAGGTTTTAATATACTGCTGACCATTATAATTGCAACACAAAGAAGCAGTCCCCTTGAGGACTTTATTTTTATTGCAGGGAATGTTCAGAAACGTAGCCGAGCGGCGCAGCAAGTGCGTGATTAACAGCACAGAAAATATATTTAGGAATGGAGGTCGAGCAACCACTGAGAGGAGGTTGTGTCATATTTTTACTATTTTACCGCTGTTCGTACGGACAGAAGATGGTAAGCTTGACATATGTAACAGCTAGTCTATTCGGTCTCCCTTTATGAAGTTTCTCATCTTTGGCGTTATATTCACCGGAAACGAAATGGCGCTGGAGGTTTTATTTGTTAGGTCACTATGCTCATGCTCACAATGCTCTTGCAATTGATGAGACCTTGCACTTGCTAGTTTTCTGCTAATGCGGTTTGCAGGCAGTTCACTCGCCATATTTACTCTTCATTGATTGGTTTTGCCTTACTTTGTGTAGTATTTTCAGTTAACTTTGCAATAAAACAACTAATATATGATAAACGTAAGTCATATTATTTGTGACTGGCCATAACGGCGGTATATACGAAAAATTGCTTACTTTCATAAGTTCTGAAGATTTATGATATGAGATATTTCAGGCTGGTACATAGAAAACCCTAATACTTATCTTGTGATCTAAGGATAAATTAAATCACGATGATCTATAACCGTTTTCCTTTTTACGTTTTGTAATTGTATAAATAAATTTATTCACGTTCATAGTAGACAGGGCTGTGTCATTTCAAATCGAAAACTGAGTTAAAAACTTCATATATTTGAAATGTATTGAGTGTTTTTAGTGCAGTATTCACAGTTTTTTTCTACCGTACTTTTGTATGAAACTTTTAATGGAGAAATGTTTCTCAAGTCGTCTGCTAGGTTTACCATATTTTTTTAAGACAAGCGCTACCGGTAGTCCATTCATGTCCTGCTACTTTCAGCCCAGAAATTTAGACGTCGTGCTATCATCGCGACTCTCAAGGGGTAAAAAGAGAAGCCGACTAGGAAAAACCTGTAAAATATGATAACGTCACGTTTAACTTTATCACGTTTAATATTCACATTCACGTAAGTAGGAAACACATTGTAGTAACATTTAATGAAAGTAGGGAAGAATTATACAAAAAGTAGGAACTATGGTTTCACTTAAAGTTACGTTAAGAATAATCAACACTCCATAAAAATCTGATATAATAACAAGCACTATTCAGAGTTATTTAAGACATTATCAAACATAAAACCGACGTTACAATAAAACCAAAGTTCAACAATAATTCCACGTACTTGTATACAGAAGTCTGGTCTGTAGTCTGGCGCTCTCGAATTAAAATACTGTTACAAGTTTGAGACATAAACTTCATATGTGGGCAATTCCCATGAGTTTTTTTGGGATAGAGGTCTTATATTTATAAATAAAAGAGTTAAATTAAGTACTGGATTTAATAGCTCACAAAGCTACGAAATACACAAAACAGTAATCAACTATAACTCTCACAACACAATTAGTTATGCACACAATTACCACTGTGTCACAGACACGTTAGTTAACTTTCACAATTAAAGCACAAAAAATGTCTACCATCAATTAATTACACAGTACAAATCACAATAAAATTCAGTCATATATACAATCAACATCTTTCAAGTAGTGACAGTGTACAACCTTAATAGTCCGCCGTAGTGATGAATCGTCGTGTGCTGCGCAGCACACCGAGTGCACCGCTGTCTTCACCTGTCAGCCCGCCGCAGCAGTTCTCTTCATTCGCCCAACACTGCTCCGAAGGTAGCCGCCTGCCACCTCACAGTAGACTTTGACGTCACCAAGATGTCTTCACCAGTCTCTCTCCACAGGCGTAGCACCTTCCTCTAGCACTAACAATAACGAACTCGTGGCAAATGTGCCGATTCTGTGCTTTTATACTAGCCCAGACAGACGGGTGTTCCCCGCATTACAGGGGTCTAAAAATAGATATTTCATCATGTTTCGGATGTGTTTGTAGTCACGTCGGCCGCCCTCGAAGGGTTAAGACGCAGTTGGGACAGGTATATATGACGTAGTTTCGGCGGGATTCCCACTATCAGTCACCCGGGCTTTGAATCATCGGCCAGCCCTCAAGGTGTTACGAAACAGCTGCCGACCACTGGCCTCCAGGTACATGGCACGCAACACTGCCCCCTCCTTAAGTCTGTTCGTCCCTAACAGACACAGCAGCCTCAGGTCCATCGTAGAGGGCCAATCTGTCGACGTGTACAATTTTAGGTCCTCTCGCCCGAGAGCCTCAACGAACAATTCGAAATACAACATCATTGAACTTCCTCACTATTTCATAAGGGCCTTCCCAATTCTTCTGCAGCTTGGGACAATACCCCTTCTTTCTCTGAGGGTTGTACAACCACACCAGTTGACCTTCTTGGAATGTTTCATCTAGTGCATTCCTATCGTAGCGAGTCTTCATCCGGTCGGTGTTGATCCTAAGGTGTCGCCGGGCAAAGTTGTGAGTGTGAACCAACTTGCGACGTAACTCACTGGCATACACTGGGGATGCAATCTGGTCTTCCTCCGCCGGTCGTCCGAAGATCAGGTCGCTCGGGAGACGGAGCTCTCATCCTAACAGCATCCTTGATGGTGTCACCTTAGTTGCTTCATGAACAGCAGAACGGTTTGCTAGCAGAAACAGTGGTACTTTATAGTCCCAATCCTTTTGATTATAGGATACAAAGATGGATAGGTACTGCTCCAGGGTGCGATTTAGGCGTTCAACCATTCCATCAGACTGTGGATGTAGCGGAGTGGTTCGGGTTTTCTTTATACCCATTATCTTCATCACTTCTTGAAACAGGTTCGCTTCGAAATTACGCCCTTGGTCCGAGTGAAGTTCTAATGGCACCCCAAACCTTGAGAACACATGTTCGACCAGTGCATCAGCCACTGTACTGGCCTCTTGATTCGGTATGGGAAGAACCTCTGGCCATTTGGTGAAGTAGTCCTGCACCTCCAACAAGTACTGATTGTTTCTCTCGGTTACTGGCAAGGGACCCAAGATGTCGACCGCCATTCTCTCGAATGGGGCACCGACATTGTACTTCTGAAGACGACCTCGGCCTCTGACCCTCGGACCTTTCTTTGCGGCACAGTCGTCACACATTCGGCACCATCTGTCGACATCTTCGCGGCAATGAAGCCAATAGAATCTCTCTCGAACCTTGTTAAGTGTCTTATTAATGCCGAAATGACCGCCTGACACTGAATTATGGAGTTCCTTCAGTACCTCTGGGACCTTGTTCTCTGGGAGGACCAACTGTAGGTGTTCATGTCTGCCATCTGCACTCTCCCAGTTCCGGTAGAGGACACCATTCTTCAGAACAAGTGAATCCCACTGTGCCCAATATGCCTTAGTTG
>PNEQ01018559.1:0-14143 GCA_003012365.1 Medauroidea extradentata | reverse complement strand
TATATATATATATATATATATATATATATATATATATATATATAATAAACTAAATAATATTGTAGACTCAATCGCAACACATATGTAACTGAAAATAAGTTTTTGATATAATTCAGTTATAGTTGCATTTCCAAAAATTTCCGTCTCTATTTTTCAGATCTAAAACAACATGCCACAGTAGAACAAAACTATTCGTAAATGTTTATACTTTATATTTTCACATAACATATTTACTCAATTGGGAGGATAACGGTGAATACAGTGACATGATTTACAAACTAATGCTTCTATTTGGCTCTAGACATGAAGGTTTGAATTTAAATAGAAATAGAATTCATGACATACTTTTATAATTTTTAATTGTTTCTTTAAATATAAAATCTTATATAGCAGTTTGAGATGAACTTTTTGTAACGTAATATGTAAATTTTAAAAATAAGTAGGCCTAGCCAACGAACAGTAATAAACCGCAAGACTCCGGAAAAAAGATTGAATCCAACAAAGGTAGTTTAGTTCACAAAGATTAATTCAACAAATAATATTTTTAAAACAGTTATTCATTTACATACTTCTATTTAACTAATGCTGTGTACCAAATATTTTACTTTTTTTTATAGTTTAATTTGGTCACTCGCGACATAAGCTAAAATTACACATTATTTTGTAATATCACAAAAATAAATATTGAATACATTTGAAATTTTGGTTTACAGAATTTTTTTATTCTTCACTGATATGTAGAAAATTTTGTAATTATTTTTTCTATTTATAAATCAATAACCTAAAATAGAGCATCAAACCGAATCACTTTTTTACAGTGGAAGAGAGACTAAAATTAATTTAATTTTTAAAATATATACAATTTTTACAACATGCAGTTATTTTGCTTACAGTTTAACACTGTCTCATCACTTAAAGAATATTGTTTATGCCAATTGGAACTAAGACTTAGTTTTCTTTTTTTTTTTTTCGCAGAAGCGGTGCGATGCATATTGCATTTTTATTTACATTTTTGTTTAAGTCCACTACAGCATAGAACCTCAATTATAGCCCAAATGAATATATAACAAAAAAAAAATTTAACCGACACCTAGATTAGAATTTCCATCCTTTACATTACCAAGTTCGTCCCTTAAAGAGCTACCTGTGATCTGCCGCAACTGTCACATGAATTTTTAAGAATATAACCAGCAATCGTATAAAAACTACACTTATCTGTTTACCGTTATATAAGTCCAAAGTATATGTTTTATGTAGTCAAGAAATTAATGTGTTTCGAACAATATTGTTTCATGGACATACCCTTATTCGAAAACACATATTTTGATCACTTATTGTTAGGGAAAGGAATAATTCGCGAGTTCAGTGAACGACATGTTATAGCCTAATCCACTGTCCTATGCATACTCGAGCCCGTCTATTAGTTCATTGTGTGTTGTTCCAGTGAGTAGCAGCTAGTGGATAAATGGTCGGGGCTTGTGTATAAACAGGAAAATGGATTCCTACACGCATGTCGTTGAACTCGTGAAATATTCCTTTTCCTACTTATTGTTACGAATTTTTTACATTATTTTTATATAAAAATCTTTACGAACGTTACATTTTATTTTTAATTATTGCCTCTGAAGCGCTAGTTCATATTAAAACACATGCCACAAATCTCTGGGAGAAGATAAGTTTTGCCGAATTATCGCAATGGATGAGGAACCTATGCAGGGATGTCGTGGTTCTGGCGTTGTGTGGTATACAATGGAACTTTTTATAGAGCGTTTAAGTTATACTCTTTCCACTCTAAGGTTGCAGCAGAAATAAAAATTGCTAACGAAATAAATCAAAGCACTTGAATTATATCTTGATTCTTCACGTTGTGATTGTATCGTAGCACAATTACCTTTTATTTTTCAATATTTCAAATGAAATTTTCGCTGTACGAAACATGTTATTGACATTCACTTGGCTGGATTAGCTGCAACCTTAGAATGGATAGAGTATATTGTTACATTTTTCATCTCATTCTTAGTGGAACGAAAATTACTTAGTGTTAATGAGATCTTTATATTTACATGGTTTCTATGATTAACAAGGTTCACTGTAAATCTTAATAGGCTTTTGTATGTAACCTTTTTCTCGCAAGTATTTAGTTGATTAAGGAAATTCCTACATTATGAATATCCATAGTGATAACGTAGGTATAGAATAGAAATAACTATTCTCGCATTAACTGTATTGGGCGATAACTGCGTTAGTTACAGACATACAGTAAAAAGGAGAGAACTTCTAAATACAAATTTATGTCCAACATGTTTACAGAGAGTATTTAAATATAGATGTAAGATACCGTGTGTTATATTTACGAGGTACACTATAGTAAATTAGTCGCACTTCACCATATTGTTTTCCACAAATTTTAGGAAATGTAGTGCTTGTTAGCTTGGCTTAATGGGCATAAAAGTAAGCATGCTATGTTTTAGATATTTAGTCATAGACTAAAACAAACATGTTCGGTCGTATTGTAAGAAAAATTAGAACTTGCACAAGTGAGTGAAGAAAGATTTGTATTTATTATCCTGACGCTATAAATCAGCGTGGCTATATACTGCCTGCACAGAGTAAGTGAAGGGCAGCTACAGTACAAAACATAATTTTTTCACACCGTTACATGATAGGCAGTGTGTTGTAGTTTTAGTGTAGATTGACTTAAAACAAATCTGAAATTCATATCAGTAAACAAACTACTTGAAACCTCAATAATTCAGTTTAAAAACAAATTCATTAGCAACAACTATTTGCGTTTACTGCTTCAGGACACGCTACGTATAAATCTTCAAACTAACGTTTTAGCAACAGAGTAGAGATGCATCGATCTGTCCGATTAGTAATATTGAATTTTGCATTAGTAACGTAAAATACAAACATATTTGCTATTACATACCAATAATTTGTAATAAGGCCAATTTCCTCGAATTACTTTCTTTAAAAATGTACGTTCTTTTATTTGTAACAAACTGAAATTTTTTAGAATGTTAAATCAATTGAATGAAAGCTGTACTTTTAAATATGATACTGCCTCTATTACTACTGCAGCCTCGATAATAGGCCTATTAGTATGAATACTTACATAACAAATAGTACAAGGTTAAAAATATTATATTTACGTTTCAATGACTTATGATACCTTTAAAAACCGTAATATAGACATAAGATGAATTAGCTTTCATGAATTTATTATCAATTGTTGAAAATGTGCCTTTAAGTAAATAAAAAAAAATATATTTCCAGTTGTATGTAGGCCTACGCCTATTTTGTGGGAGAGTCAAAATTCTTAAATTAATTTTAAAAAATTCTAGATTTCAAACTCTATCTTTAGTGAAATTAAGGATATTGCATTAATTTTCTATGCAATATTTGATATTGTAAATTTGTTAATGTTCGATAATGTATACTTTGTAAATAACCCTATAATCAGTTATTGAAATTTGACTATGTTATAATAAATACAAAATGTAGAGATAAAATTAATGTCTTAAATACTATGAGGACAAACCAAGGAATAATTCGTAGTCAGGTCGTTGAGCTAGACGGCACGGCGCCGCGAGCCAGAGATATTCTGTCTTCAACCTGCCGCCAAAACAACAGCGATTCGCGGAACTCGTCAAGAGGGGCATAAATGTTAATTTTATACTATCCTTTTAGTTTCGTCCACTGACACCCCCCATCTATCTCGTAAAACAAAAAAGTTTCTCGCTTACTATATTTTACCCTGCATTTCCCGGTCGAAAATTTTCATGCCATTGCTAAACTTTTTTTTTACATAGTAAATAACTATCATAAAGAAAATTAATGCATAGCGTCATTGACAAGATAGTTCAATTATACTCTGTAATTTTTTTTAAGTCGATTGACCGAATAGTTTTCGATTGGTGATGAGTTAGGTTTCTGTGATTTTTCGGGCGCGCGATCATGACTTCGCTAGCGGTAGCTGCGTAAGACCCAAAATGGCGGACGATTATACCTAGTCTTTATAGAGCCCTAGTACGAAATGACGAATATACTTAAAACTTGGGCAATTGTTCGTGAACAATATATACATATTCCTAGCATTTTTATCATTTTATCTCATTTTGGCTGGGTCACTTTTGGCAGTAAAACGACGATATATCATCTAACTAATATTAAGTTTGCTGTACCAAATACGTTTCCGTGAAACCTTTACCCACTGAAACTTTGTAATAGCAATAAAGTTAAAGTGAATATTTTGAAAATATATAATTGAGGGCACCGTCACCAATGGTTGTGCACAGGGTAAACAGATGTTTCTCATTCGATTAACCTCTTACCTTAGATGTCTGTAACTACCATAGAACGTCAAATTGGCAGTTTTATAAATAAGGCCCAAGCGAAGTCGCTGTTAGTGGCAGGGACAAAGTTAAGACTGCTTTTCGCGTGGACAGCTATAGCTACTTATCCTGCTGCAGAATTAGTTCAACTAGCCGCTTGGACATTCTAACACTTGATGACTGAAGTACCAATCTTGTGTACAAAGAGGTTTTTTAATTAAAGTAAATATTATCAGTTACGAATAATACTCGCGAGCAAAGCCGCGGGGGACTGCTAGTTTAGTTATAAAATTTCAATGTTGTTGTAAAATGACTAAAATATGAGGAATGGAAATTTAAACACGATAATGTATGTTCTATGTAAGTTCTTTGTCAAATTTATTGTGGTAGTGTGTATATTCGTGTGTTGTAAATGTGGATACTGTTGATGTATACTGATGTATATTCCTAAAATGGGCATTGATGACAGTTGTTGCAGAACATTGTATTTCAAATTTCAAACTAGTGATCGTAAATTCATGCAATTATGGATGGAGGTTTATCACCTACTCTAACAATAAGTTAGAAAAATATATAGACATTGCAAGATATTACTAATAAAAAAAGGAATCTAGTGTTATGCGCATCTAGTGTTATGTGATTGTAGCGTGCCACGAAGAAAACTAAAGAAAAGTTTCATGTTCTAATAAACATAGAAAATATTATGAAGAATGGGTTACAAATATATTTTACATTAATTATTATTTTACCACTGTATTCTTGGGAAAGCAAATTATAGAAAAGTAATTAGTTTCTTTTTTTATTTGTAAAGTCGTAACGGGAAGTAACAGTAATACATCCCAACAGAGTTATGACATTCTGAATTTAAAATTTCCTCTAGTGGAATAGCAGTTTGTCATCCCAGAAGAAGAATGACACTCCGACTTAAGTTATAGGCTTGAGCGAATGTCAGAAATTTATCTCAGTAGAGGCGAACTACGTTTTATATGTACGTCCTCTGGACACTGAAAAATGTTAAGTGTCAACAAAGTGTGAACTGTGTTGAGGACCACTGAGTATGTGTGTCAAGTTGTATTGTCTAATAAACAGTCTTTATTTCGGGACTCTGGTTGTACAAGTTATTGTTTTAATTGCCGCTATAATCCACATACTATTTTTCACAGAGCTAGTCTCTACGCCTAGAGACAGTGATTTTTCAAGAAAATAATTTTTCCAACAAATGGTGTCAAAGCCTCATGTCTGCACATCTGCCGACATGCTTCATGGCTAGTTACTGGATGTTTTTAACGTCAGCGTCTCGAGATTCTAACAGCAAATCACAGTCGTGTGGTGTCGCAGTAAATTTGTTCTGATTGGCTCACTCAGATGAGAGACGCATCTGCAGTAATACATACAACCAACGAGCAGAGCTGCAGATGTGCACGTAAGGCAATGAAACAAATTGTTCCACGATTCTTTTCACCAAAAATCACTGGCTCTACACTGTGAGTATGCATTCTCAGTTTCTCGAGACACTACAAGCTCACAGTTGTCCTCGAGCATCTTGTAGAAGATACAGCATGGAAGCTAGTCACTTGCAGGATGGGGGAAGTGTGTGCAGTTTAGTTGTGACGTGAAGTATGTCCAAGTGTCTTGTCGCCTGTATACTGCGGCTATCAACGTTCCTTACAGTGGAAGTCAGGCCCTGCCTATCTCTCCTCCCTGGACCAGCGAGGTAGAATACACGTCTATAGTAGACGCCACGACAGTGCTCAGAGTCCTGCGCAATTATAAACTTAAACATTAAGACTGAAGTTGGTAGCATGCACAGGCGGCCGACTTGTGACCAGAACTTCGGCCGTTACAAAATTATTCGAAAACTACTCTCCACGCCTGATACATGCTGCTTAGGAATATTATTAATAAACATAATACATGTGTATACTTATTTACTGGATGTTTTTAAAAGAATTTACACGCGTATAGCGTTCTTTGAACGCTATTGCTAGGCACTTACGCATGTTGAGTAGTTCCCGAATGAACTTGTGTTGGTCGAAGCTGATATCAACATCGCTCTGCGGCTTGTAGTCCAGTCATTTAAGCTTAAATTAGGTAAGAATCTCGGAATTCGAGATACCCAGCTGTAAGTCTGTAAATACTTGTATATTGACACCCTAAACGTTGTCTCAAAACCTACATATGGTAGGGGGTACGCAACTATTAAATTTCAAGGTCAAAGGTCAAAAAAATCTTATTTTTGCGCTTTTTTTTTGTAAATATCTCATTTCGTATGGGTTTTTTGCTATTTGTATTTATTATCAATATTGTAGAATACAAAATTCTCTACAAATTTTGTTTAAAAAAATTTTTATACGGTGAACCGTTTTCGAGATATAGGGCGGAGAGCGCGTTCACGGGATCACTTCAGGTCAACCGGTGCCTCCGGTCGAAAACGCGCCATATATAGTTCATGAACTATCGATAAATCAATGATTATAAATATTTGTAAATTTTTATTAACTATTATATTATATTTTATCATTTTCTTCATGCACTAAATCTATATCTATTCAAAAATACTGATAACCGTTTCCTAAAATTAAAAAATAATTAAGGGAAAAACTTAAATCATAATATAATTATATTCCCATTTACCCTAATGACATTTTAAATAGAAAATAATTAAGTGCATCTTCTTCATCATGTTGTATGGAGCAGAGAAGATACTTTTTCTATTATTTTTGATAAATACATGAATTATTTACAAAGGCATTACAGTTCCAAAATAATTGTTGTATTTGACGGATATTCATACTACAGTAAGAACGCAAAAGCTATGGAGCAGCAGAGAAGAACTGCTGCACTTTCAAAAACGTATGAAGTCTGTTTCGATGAAACAATGCGGTTGTACCAGTTACTTAAGAAAAATTCTTATCAAATCGAAATAACAAAGATATGCTCAATAATATGTTAATTGAAAAATTACAAGCTGCAAATATTACTACTAAACAAGCCAGAGATGATGCGGATGTTCTTCTTGTTGAAACTGCAATTGAAGAATCAAAGTCTGAAAAAACTGCAGTTATAATAGGACAAGATATTGATTTACTTGCCATTTTAATTGGGCGTACACTGTCTTACGAACAAGAAATTTTCTTTAAAAAAGTTGGGAAAGGAAATGTAAAAACGGAGATAAACTTGACTAAAAGTTTTGATAATTATCCTCATTCCAAAACACATATTTTATTTCCGCACGCATTAAGTGGCTGTGACACAACTTCTGCGCTTTTTAAAAAGGGAAAAAAATCATTTTTTAAAGTTTTTGAGAAACTGACAAATTTGGATGAACTAGCTGCAGCATTTGAGGAAGAAAATTGTTCGGCCCAGAGATTATTAGAGAGTAGAACTCAAACCTTATTGGCAGTCTATAATGCTCCGAAATCTGTGAAAAATCTCGATCATCTTCGTTATATGCATTACGTCAAGTCTACAAAACTTAATAAACCTGTGCAGCTTTCAAATATTCCACCAACAAGCGCAGCTGCTCATCAACATTTCGAACGTGTATATTATCAAGTTCAAACTTTGTTAGGGCGTAATTTGGAACCCCAGGTATGGGGTTGGGCAATGCGAAACGATTTTCTGGAGCCTATCACGACAATTTTACCAATTGCTCCAGAAGATTTACTAAATACAATTTTCTGCAACTTTGCGCGCTCTCCGCCCTCTATCTCGAAAACAGTTCACCGTATAAAAAAATTTTTTAAACAAAATTTGTAGATAATTTTGTATTCTACAATATTGCTAATAAATACAAATAGCAAAAAACCCATAGGAAATGAGATATTTACAAAAAAAAAAAAAAAGGAAAAAAAAAAGATTTGTGACCCTTGACCTTGAAATTTAATAGTTGCGTACACCCTACCATATGTAGGTTTTGAGACAACTTTTAGGGTGTCAATATACAAGTATTTACAGACTTACAGCTGGGTATCTCGAATTCCGAAGTGAACTTACTATAATGACTGGACTATTGGGCAGGCGCCTACAGTCACCACCTACCACAGACGTAAATTCTTTGTTTTACGAAAATATTCCACACTGTATCAATGTACTATAAAAAATACATTTTAAACGATAACGTCAAGGCTGTTTCAAAACATCATGTTAGTTAAATTAATAATTTCAGAGCTCCTAAAAAAACCTGCCAAATTCATACAGTTGGCTCCAAGTTTTTAACCCATATACTCCTGAAGTTGCAGGCATGTTCGGTATAAATGATGTGTAGTTAAAGGAGTGAACGAATTAAAACATTATTTCAAATTCAATATCTCTGAAAGAAAAGTATTTTTTGTAGGTACCATACTTCGGTTAAATAGTGGCAACGGTGCAGTTTTGTTGTCGGTACAGTCTGCATTTTTCATACTAGTAGTTTGTACTGTAGTAGTAATAATCTGTTCTACAGAAGGAGAAAATAATATGGTTATCTTACAGAACATAGTGTTACTTCTACAGAACAGATTAATATAGCTCCTATCCAGAAATTATTGACAACCAAACGGAACATTTAAACCTTATTTTTAAAGAGGTACGGGACCTACAGCAAAATTTTTCTTTTAGTGCTGGAAACTCCTCCTACTTTGATTTTTGAAGACTTTTTCATAAGGAAAAAAAATAATTAATTCCTCAGTTTTAAAATTGATGAATCAGATGAAATTGACTGATGCTATAATACACCAAATGGAGGACACATTCGTAATAGTGTATTCTGGCCCAGACGAGCAACCTACAAAGAAGTCGCGCCTATTTAAACCTTACACATAAGTACTCGATATAGTGATAACTGCGTTGTAATATTTCATTGATATCGTGAATATCCAAGAACGGAAGGAAATGAGCATCAAATAACAACAACAAAAGGGACGTCAGGAGATGCACGTGTCAGTGAAAATACTTTTACCACAACAGATGATCTTCGTGTAATTAGTAGAAATAAATAAGTCCTATAAAACTCAATTCCAAGAAAACAAAAAAGATTTCCTTTCATCGGGGTTGCAAAATTATACATAACTATAACATATACACAATTTTTCAATTTATTGACTGCCTTTGATAAACTATAATAATCTATTCGTTCTTTGCTGATGTTTATGTGATTATTAAAAACCTTGATAGCTAAGTGTATTATTCCTATGTAACTCGTTTGTGGCAAAATTTGGATTTACAAAATATATCAGCACGGTTTTGAATAATTTACCAATAGGTATACAAATTTTGGTTTCAACATCTTCTTCAACTGAAACTTTTTATCTACCTCCAACGATTAATAAATAACACAAACAAATAAATAAATCAGCTGCAGTTTTTTTTTTATCTGGCGAACGTACGACAGCTTAATCGTAGGAAACTGTTAGTAAATTCGTTATAATGATTAGAAGTGGTGATTTCTGATGAAAATAATTATGCACTAATTTGTTTCGATGTCTTATGTGCGTAACTGCACCTCTGCTTCGTGGTCAGTGATTGGATGTTTATAGGCTAACTCTCAGCGTCTTGGTATTCTGCCCGCTAATCACAGACGTGTGTTGTCGCAGTGACATTGTTCTGATAGGCTCAGTCAAATAAGCGACGCCTCTGTACATACATACTTTGCCAATAAATTAAGCACAGCTACAGATATGCAAATGATGCATTCAAACAAAGTGGTGTAGAACTATTGTCACCAAACATAACTGGCTATAATTATGACAAACACAACTATACTAAAATTGTTGCTTGTGTTATCTTCATTCAAGTTCAAAACTTTATGTTATTGTTTTATAAAGGATTTATAAAGAAAACGTCAAATATGTTTAGTCTTTATCTACATTAACGCATGACCCATCGCTTTTATTTAAAAAAATATAACAACAGTGAAAAAAACTTGTGCCGTTACGAAGACCTGTCTGAAGAAGCGATTATAGAAACAACCTCGTAGTCTGTTATCACTAGAATATTTGTCCAATTTTATTGTCAAGAAATAATAAGTTACGTGTTGTACTTTCTTGGACGTTCATTGTCACACAATGTTTGATCGCGTTTCCTCGAGCAGAGAAATCGATGGCAAAATGTGTTGTAGGTCATGTTTGCTCAGGGAATGAGTTTTATTGTCGATTGAAGAACGTGTCGATATTTTTATTGTAGGTAAACGAGTCTCGAAAGTTTCGCTCGTCGCTGTCAAGTTGAGATCAGTCTGAGGAACTACAGTTTAATAAGTACAACATTTAATTGGAACAAATAATTGAAGATTCGGTAAGGATACATTTATGAAACATTACCATTTTCTGTAAACAACATAAATACTTTTAACTGTGATATTCACAACTATTCAATAAGTCCAAATAGCAACATGTTTGTTCAATCTACGTCGCTATTTATGTACCAGAAAGGAGCATATGTAACCACAATAAAGTTCTACAATGTTAGCCGCAGCACTGTAAAACTCTTCGTCCCATGAGCAAGAAGGCTTTTATGCTTGAGCTAAAATAACTACTGCTAACACAAGCTTTTTACTCAATTGAAGAGTTTTAGAATAATTGTAAGTACACTTATATACTCCATTCAAATTATGTGTATTAATTTGGTACCTTCTAGTATGCAAGCATGAATGTATGTATGTGTATATGTGTGTATGTATGTGTGTATGTATGTATGTATGTATGTATGTATGTATGTATGTATGTATGTATGTATGTATGTATGTATGTGTGTGTATGTATGTATGTATGTATGTACGTATGTATGTACGTATGTATGTACGTATGTATGTACGTATGTATGTACGTATGCACATACGTAAGTACGTATGTACGTATGCACATACGTAAGTACGTATGTACGTATGCATGCATGTATGTACGTACGTACGTTTCTGTAATTGTTTATTCTTAGGAAAAAAACTAGTTTAAGAAATTCAAAATATATTTTTAAAAATCCACAAAACTATTTAACTGATGACGAACATAAATTATTTTATTCTGAAAAATAAGAATGATGGTGGTGAGGTGAGAGGGTTTTATGGCTCTTTTACAGCAAAAAAAAAAAAAGTTAAAATATAAAAAATATTTCGTAATATGATTCAAAATTAACACTAAACAAGATATTCAATCTAATGAGTATAAAATCAATTAATAGAAATAATAACTACACAATATAATCTACAACACAATGAAATATCTCATTTTTGTCTGATAAAAGATTCATAAAAACTGATTTCATTACAGCAAAAGTCATCTAAATAAAAATTATCCATGTGAGGTGTGTCTCCTATTGTATAGTTTTGAAGAGAAATCAAATAATCCTATGGAAGATTATCCTGAAAAAGAAACACTAGAAATTAAAATGCCAAAAAAGTTGTCCAAATACATTTTAAAAATTATAAACCTACAGTACATTCAAAGAACATTTCGCAGTAGTTGCAGTTTGTAAGCAACCAATCTAATTCAAGGGAAGTGAAGGAGATAATATTAATCTAAAAATATACAATTTTAACAGATTCCGATATTGAAAATATTTCTATAAAATAATAATTATTAATTTATATATATTAATATATATTATTATTAATTTATATATATACTTACATATAAGTATTAAGAAAAACTTTTGACTGACCGACTGACTGACAGACATATCAAACTGCAGCCCAAACCGCTGGACCTAGAAACGTGAAATTTTTTGTGTGGTTTCACTTTAGGTCATAGGTGAGCACTAAGAAGGGATTTTCGAAATTCGTTGCCCAAGGAGATGAAAAGGTGTGAAATGTGTTTCATAATATTCATCTACATAGCTCGAACCCAACGGCCTATCGTCGTGACTTTTACTTCAATAGGGGAATCATAAAAAGCATACTAGCCAATTTAAGGGTTTTTCTAAATTCAAGCATTAAGGGGTGAAAATACTTGAAATGTGTTTTCGATTAATTATCTATATCTATCAAACCCTTCAGGATACAGAGATGCTTCTTACTAAAATTGATGCTGATGGGAATACCAAAATATTGGTTTTTCGATTTTCGAAATTCGACTCCCAAAGAGTAAACAGAGGGCAAATGCGTTTTTTATTAATTGTCTCTACAGCTCGAACCCAATGGACTATAGTCATGATTTTCACTTCAATTAGATACGTATACAAATGTATAACACAGACTTCAAGACGTTTCTAAAGTCTATAATTAAGTTATTGAGGTGAAAAGACGTCAAATGTTTCCTTCCATAACTATCAAACAAGTCTATATATCGAAGTGATTCTTGCTTCAAAATTATGTTTACGTAAAGACCGAAAATATATTTCAGGAAATTTTCCGAATTTGACTCAAAAGACGTAACGTAAAAAAGGTCAAATGTATTTTCGATTCTGACGTATATGTACACACACACACACACACACACACACACACACATATATATATATATACATACATACATACATACATAAGGGAAAGGTGCCATCAATGGACTGGTTAAACATTTTATGTAACAGCGATAAACCACAAAGGTTCAAAAAAATCATACACATATATATCGGTGTATACCCTTAAAAAAATAATTAATTTTTACAAAAAAATTTAAAAATATGCGCAAATGGTTTATCAGTGGATATAGGGTTCCATGAATGGATAAAGTAGTTTCCATGAATGGAGCAATCTAAATATATACCTTGTTGACAAGAAATGTGTCAATACTTAGGTTAACTACACAATTCAAACAATTAGCGTTTATTATCTCCTGAACATTCAGTACAATATAAAGAAAATTTCAGAAAATTTCTTAAAAATATCTAGGTTTTAACATTTTAGAATCGCAAGTAGCAGGGTTCATTTTAAGTTTTGTATTAATAACACTAAATGAAAAATAAACACATCAAATATATGCAAAAAATACATTACTGACAAAAGTTGCAAAAGAGCTTTTTCATTCCCTTTTTTCACGTCAACACACATGACACGAAACCACTTTTTGCATTACACCCACTGTATCATATCTTCCTCATTTGCAAGTTCGCAAATGTCAGAAAACCGAGATTCTGTAACTGTACAAAGTCCCTTTCGTTTTTTAGAAGCCGGTTGCCCAATAGTTTTTTTTTTTTTTTTTTTTTTTTTTTTTTTAGCAACACGCTTTATGGAAGGCCATTGGGATGCTTCTAATGCATTTTTGTAGGGAGACAAAGTAACTTCAGCTGCTTTTTGTGTCCCCATTTTCTTCTTGCTTGTTAAGAGAGCGGCAGTTGATTTTGGAAACGGAGATATTTGTTTTACTGACACAAAAGTAGACGACGATGTAAGTCTGAGGCTACGTGTAGAAATTCATACTTTACTGCATGTAGCTATAGCTATTAAATACGAAACATACTATTTCATGTATATTTACGTTTTAAATATGACGGGATAATATAACCTACTTTTCCATTATTTCGAATGCAAATTGCTTACTATTCAAATTAAATAAATCCCAATTTATATTTCGTTTCGTTGTTTTATTTTTAGAAATGACTTGTTGACTCTCTCTATCTCTTAAGTGTTAGTGGGCGGTAGTTCACCATTTATGTTTGAGACACAGATACGGGGAAGGCTATAAGTCGAATATAACACGTCTGTTTGTGACGTTGCAATGTAAATAATATTTGTTGTAAGTTTGTACATGTTCGGAACTGGTCTCCCGACTGCCATGTTGGTACTACTCTGTACATATTGTGCTTCGTACTAATGTGGGTTTGAACTTGGCGCCTATCCGCCATACTGTAAGGAAGGCAGTGCAAATCAAGATGGCGCGGTGAGAAGGTTACTCTGT
>PNEQ01018558.1:0-45854 GCA_003012365.1 Medauroidea extradentata | reverse complement strand
TTGTAGCAACGTGCAGGATGTGTGCTATTAATGTGCTGGCAACGTCACATTGCAACGTTGCCTGCACGAGACATTGGCACGTTGCCTGCACCTATTCTGCACATTTCTGGCACATCACAGCACGTTGTAGCAACGTCACAATGTTACAGTGTAACGTGCAGGCAACGTGCAGGCAACGTTGCCGTGCTGTTAGGGATAGACCACAATATCGCTATTCACTGTAAACGTTTCCAGTTTGGTATGTCAGTTGGTTTAAGCGGCGTGCATAAAACCATAAAATGCAAATTTTGACGTTTACGAGTCATTACGCAAAAACTGTGAGAAATAAAAAATTTCATTAGATCAACATTTAGTCACAATTTATGTCTTAAATAAGTGGAAAAAGTGATACAAAAATTAAAACTGATATAGATCGCGACCTTAAGTACAGAAATTGTGTTATCTGAGGGGTGCCGATGCGGTGCGGTCCGTGGTGCAAATAAGCAAAGATAAAAGTTTCCGTAAATTGCATTCAACTACTGATATTTATACTAGATACTAGGCCCAAGAAGTAAGAAAGACGATTAGTGTTCCACGCGTACTAGCTCGTTGCCAGGCGAGAACAGACATGGCAGCCCATAACGAGACGCGCGGCAAAGCCTGGCGTCCCTCAGAATGTGGCGAACTGCAATACAAACTAACACAGAAGCATAAAACCATTGCAGGAAAATCTCAAAATTTACAAAAAACACATGTTTCATTTTCTTATACTAAACATAAGTACGTAATAAGAATACAAAAATACATTAAATAAAGAAAGATACAAGAACATTATTAACAATGTGAATTTATAATAATTAGCTTTTCTTTGATTTAAGTACACATTTTAACTATAGAAAAGTCTGGAAATTAGTGGGCACGAGGGTAAAAGCATTGCGTTCAGCAATGTTTATCACTACACTGTTCCACTTTCATCACTTTATAACTACGAAACATAAAGTGAAACTAATTTTATTAGGAAAACTTCTGAAATAGTTGTGTTAGTATTTATTTCCCTGAGAAATTAATATTATTATTAAATATTAAGGAGTTCCTATTTCGTAGTGGCGCAGAGCGCCGCGACTTGGTATTTGTTTGTGCAACTAACCCATCTACAAGTATTTATTTTAACCCTATCAAAAACTTTCTGTGGGCTCTGCATTGGAATGTGATAGTTTTTGTCGATAGACTGGGCCGTATATTCTTCACGCGTGGCCATAGGGATTTAGACACATGGTGTATGCTGCACTTGTCCTGGCCTCTTCGTGGTGAAGGGAGGAAGTGAAGCCCTGTGATATATGTGTGGCTGCCCAAGAAAAAAACAGGGCCATGGCATACGTCAAGAGTCTAGCTGTTATTTTGCACACACGTCTTGCAAAATGTACATCTGACTGCAGTGCTTTGTAGGTGCATTACGCCCTTGGGAAGCACGTTTAGTGATAATTCGTATTATATTTTAGTCTTATTTTGTCGTAATTTTTACTTACACACATACGTTTACGATAGATTATATTGTCGCGTCTAGCGACTGCGGGACTAATTAAAAGGAATACCACGAAATTTACCGGGGGAATGTAACAACACAGTGGTAGAGCAAAATTCGCTTGACGAAACTAACTTCAAAAACAAATAAATAAATTACCTTTAAGAACTCAGAAAACTGCGAGAGGAATTAATTCAATGACTCGGGATACGGATATTAGCTACCTCCCATTACAGGAAGTAGCGTATATAGGAATTTTTAAATAATTAATTACCACTTAAATTAGAACACCAGCGCTTCTACACGACTCCTTCCTTAACAAACAGTAGAACGTACAGGGGACGAACTACAAAATAAAATAATTAGATGTCAAACAGAAACATTTAATAAAAGTGTCAAATCGTCAGAACAATAAAAAAGTAACATTGGGTTCAACATATACGTCACATTAATAAGAATTATAGAATACTTTACGATTTGAAAGAATAACAAACTTTATCCTGGATTATTTTAAAATCAACGTCAACTCTAATGAGAAAATAATTTTGTTGGTGCAAAAAAAAAATTAGTTTGAATCAACCAAATCATTTGTTTGTATAGGGGCAAAGAAATATTTGTTTGCTCGTACCAAATTATTTTGTTCCCTCGATTTGTTTGAGGCAAATAGCTAAATTTTGTTAGTTGTACCAAATATTTAGCTGGTCATAAAAATATTTCGTTGGCCATATCAAAAGCACATGCAATATTTTAAGAACTAAAAAAATTATGTTTTATAAACTTGAAAAATTTCTAAAATTTTAAGAGCTAAAAAAAATATGGCCCTGCCGGGATTCCATCCTCTATCCCTTTACTTAACACTTGCAATGCATGACCTAACCAAATTTTTTTTAATTTTTTAATTTTTTTTAAATTATAATTTATTTATCGAAAATGTTTGGTGCAGTGGCGATGCGGAAGCTCAATCAACTGAGCCACGGGGGGTCGGCTCCAACTGAGCTACGAGTGCTTCCATGACAGCGAGATTGTTATTTGAATAGGAATAGTTAAGTCGTGCACCGCAGGGCCGCAGCACAAAGAAAGAGTCGTGCAGCTGCAGTGTTTTTCAAGTTTATAGCATTTTATTTTGTGATCAATCTAATTAACCACTTTAAAATTGTTATAGCTAAAATTAAGATACTAGAATTATGCTGATTAACAGTTTAGACGTCCTACTTGTCGCACAAACTTATATTTTGAATGTTGAGGTATACAGTGTTCGCCATCTTATCGCTTACGCACGCCAGCCTGCCATATTCCGCAAGTCAACCAAATGCATTTAGTTTCGCCAACAAAATCATTTAGTCCATCGAAAAAAAATTGTTGGTTCAAAGCACTTTACTTATAACTAACAATATTATTTTGTTGACAAGTTGTAACGAGTTGTTTGTTTACACAAAATATTTATTCGACGTCCTGTTGTAACCAAATATACGTTTGGCACAAACAAATTACGTTTAAATGAATAATTAGGTCAAGGGAAATAATTAAATTTGTTTGGAGGACTCCAAGCTTTGTCTTACCAACAAAATATTGTTTAGCTGAAGCAAACGTCACCCAAACAAATATATTTAGTATAATGAAACAATTCTTTCTCTCAGTGCCCGACGTTACAATTTAAAAAAATGACAACAATTTCTCGTAGAAACTAAGGTACAGACGAAAGGTCTGTGGACTGGTTCGCAGCCTTGGTGTTCCCGACTTAAGGTTTTTATTTAAACATTACTTACTCCTACGGTTTACATCAACATTACTTGATTCTGTTAAGACTAAAACTTAACTAGATGGCAGGTTGGGGCAGGAGGAGCCCCACCCAACAGTGACTTACTGACTTAATCTCTCTTGGTGAAGTCGACTCGCTGGAAAGGTCTCACTCTGGCAATGATCAAGGCGACAATGACCCCGCATCTCGGCGACCGACGCCCTAAAACAGCACCGCCCCTCCCACGACACGGCACGACCAGTCAGCGAAACCCACCTATAGTTGGTGCACCACCGGAGTGTTCACCCCGGAAACGCCCCGATTTCACAACAAGAGTTAAGCCAAGTGCTTTCAAAACTGCAAACTGTCGGGACGACACCGGGTCTGCAGCCCCAGCCGCATGTCGCATGTCGCAACAAACGTTCAGCAGTGGCCCGCTTCTGACGAAACTCTGATGCAACAGACGACCCACGCTTCCTGGTTCATTAAATTTAAACAAAGTTCTGCGCAACCGCCTGTGAAAATAAAACTCAAAAATTTAGCTCCGTGACAATATTATATACATATAGCATATGTATGACAGAAAGATAATAACGTTACGGAAATTAATAACAAAAAGCAACTTAAATTGTCTGTATAATTGTTCTTGTTTATGATATGCTACAATATGTGACTTTTTTTTTTTAATTTCTCCAGGTGTCTCAATTTAACATCCATACGACAGTCAAGAAGATGTGTACGGAGGTAATCGAGAGCTACTGTCGTTCTAATTCACGGCGAAATGTTGAAACCAGATAAAAAACTTACATTTTCCTTTCTTTACCTCTTCAACTCACATTCCCATTTGTTATCTCGCACGTCTTCCCGACAGCCACAAATGTCACGTACGAACTTAATGCTGACTGTCGCTGCCGTTAGACTTCCCGCGGAGTACAGGACATACTAGGGATAGCCCGTAAATGTCCCAAACGTCCTAAATACGTCCCGGGCATCCTACGGATGTCACTAGGATATTGTATTGGTACTTATTTTGTGTTAAGAATCGTGATGTAAAGTAATATAGATGTGCTTAGATTCCAATAATATAATAGTTAAAATACACTGGAAATATCATTCAAAAGTTAAATTTAAGCATTATTTAAGCCAACATAAACCTTGGCAAATTCCGCAAGTATATCCATTGGATGACGCAAAAGTATGTCCCCTGAATATCACTATCTATATAGCTTAGGATAGCCTAGTGATATTCCGTAAATGTCCCGAATGTTCGAAGTACAGCTTCCATGCTCGGGATTGTAAACTGCACCCATAATATGCTGGGCAGAACAGTAGTAGTGAGATGAATAAGTTATATGTGGAGCGCTGGTTCTTATTTCACTGAAACGTTTATATTTACAGAAATTAATTTTGTTGCAATGAGCTTATAAAATGGTAGTGAACTAAATTAGAGTGATAAGAAATTAGCATGAGTTCACTTATTACACTAGAAGAAATATTTATAGCATGATAGTTGTTTATGTAACAAATGAAAAGCACTTCTAATTGACCACTTGAACTGTATATAAATTTAGGTTACAAGTGACCAGACACATTAATCAATAATGGTGTCAGACAACCAGTAACACTAATCAAATTTTTTTAATGAGGAAAGTAAAATTTAATATATGCACTCACAGCTGGGGCTATTTGAGAACATTGCAGCCGTGAATATAGAAATCGTACTGACTATGTAGGTAGGACATTTTCGAAAATAGTTTCTTGTGTTTCTTCTTACTCTTTACGTCTATCATTGTGAAATGAAAATTTCACAAAAAATATCCCGAATTTTCGACGGTGTGTTACACTTATGTGTGTGGGTGTGTGTACGAAAATAACAAGTCAAAGAACATCCCGCACTACAATGTACAATCAATACTGTTAGCGAGGGTACCTACGTAACATTTTTAATGAGACACTATCGTGACATTTTACTGGTACATAAAAAAACGTTTTACAAGCCTAACTTAGCACTTACATAGTCGAATTTTTATAGAATTTCTTAACCACCATTTTAATATGTTATGAACTGTTATTTTTGTGCAATCAAAAGTTGATGTTTCAAAGTAACAATTACAAATGCACTCCTAGGCATAGCTACTGTTTCAAAGGGAGTACGATAACACTCAGATTGAAATGATGCACGTGTAGCAAGAAAACAGTAGCAGAATTTTAGTTGATGGAACTGTGCTTTTTTTAAGGTCACTAATCTAGAAGTGAAATAATAAAAAGTTATTTTCGACGGACATAAAGTGAAAGTGAGAAAACTGAAAACTCATGGACTATAAAAGACTGAAGTAAAGAAACAAATAACAGCTATAGAATCTGCGCGTCTATTTCGCTTTTTTTCATTTTTCCAGAACCACACCATTAAATGATTTCTGCGTAATTCACCATTATTTTGTCGTAGCATTCTACTACTCGTCTAAGCAAAACTACAGGAATAGTGATTGTAAACTTATACGTAATTTGTTCCTTTACATCTATAAAGTATATACATGTACAGTTTATTTGTGGTACGAAGGGTAAACAAAACAATATTAAGAACAAGTTAGAATGTATTGTACAGTAACATATGATGAATAAAGAATCGATAATTTTTGCATTGTAATAAGCTTATCTAAAATGATTAGCCCTTGACGGTGTATGGAGGCGCGAAGAAAACGATTTTGGTTATTTATAAATAATTTCACCAGCAAAATTCCACATCTTTCTCTTAGCTGATTTCACTACAGCAGTGTCATGTCGGTTATGGATGATAACGTAAATGGATCAGCAACAATATCGACAGTTCAGCTATTCATTTTTATGAACCTGCGTCTTTTAAAACTACATGTTCCAAATGACTCTCAAAATATTACCGAGTAATATTACTGTGTTAGCAACGTTATAGATGACATAAAGAAATTTAATTTTTTTTTGCGATATTGTTAAATGTAATAACTCTACATTTTGTTAAATGACCGTATATTAAGGTATTCGAATAAGTTTTTGACTCAGGACGGCATTCAAAACATCAGAATGCCTTAAAAATAACAGTACCAAATTTAAAAAAAGTTTCCTGTTTATTTGTGTTTTCAATAGTACAGGTTCATACAAAATATGAAAAACTGTTGCGTACGATATGTTTAATCAGCATGCGAGTGATACGTACTTTGGGAAATAGAACCCAATCGTCGTTTAAACGTTAGTATATATTCCAGTCTATACCAGCCTTTAAAAACAGAGGCACATATTACACGGTTACAGAAAATACGTCAAAGACGGCAAAAAGAAAATTCGCTCAGGTGCGGGGGGTGCGTGGGACATTTTTAGTTAGTGCTGACATTGAGTGCACTAGTTAAGTTTTAATCCTCCAGTGGCCATAGCTGTTTTGTATGCAGATTTATACAATTAAATTTATTTAAAAATTTATTTTTGTATTACTATTACCACTACTACTTTTATATTGCAAAAAATTTATATACGTACTTTTCAATAAAAATTTAGTAGTTTATCTTGCATCAAAGTGTATATATTCATGTAATGAAATGATAATAATTCCCTCAACATGGCTAAATGTTTTTGTTACATGCGTGCGTGCTCGTTAATATTGTTTCTTAGGTTGAGTCTCATTTCATTCAGGGCACTTGAACCTGTTTTCGCACTCGGAAATTCTACGTAACCACGCCATGATAATTTTCTCAGAGCGACAAAGAAGGAGTGATCCAGGTTAAGTTGAGCTTAGAATTTCATCGAAACCGACGTCATTAGAGACGGAAGTAATCAACAATGGTATATAAGGATCCACCCAAGTATTGGTCTGGAGATATTTCGGAAGACCGAAGTAAGAACATGAATTTGCATTCTCGTTGAGATAGCAAATTAAGTAGGGAATTCATCGTGTACTTTTGCAACTGTTGGATGATATTAATGCAGACGGTGGATATAATTTTAGTTGCAAAGAGTAAGCTAAATCAGAGTTATAACTAGTGTGAATTTAATTATAACATATATTTATTTATACCGAAAGTCTGTAACGTCTGCTTAGAGATTTTGACAATACGTCCCATACAAATAGAATATTATTTGAAGCAAAGCTTTTGCAGAAATTAATCGATAAACTTCATTTTAGCTGCTCTCTAACATTTGAAAAGCGATTTTAATTGTACTTAGAAATATGTATTTTTCATCCTTGTGTTCTCTTAGTGTTCACCTTCTGTAAGATGTAAACTGGACACAGCTCACGAATAGTCTCCTTGCTAGCTAGTGCGATTAAGAGCCCCCTGTAGTGACTTTCTTTACTTGAGAAACGCCCTAGATCTCACTCTTTTACTGGGACTTAGGAGGACATCTGCATTTGCAGAAGGTCAAAGTTAAGAATAATTTAAATACGGTACGGTAGTACAAATTACGTCAGAGTTTTGACTAAATGAGCAAATGTAAATTACCGTCCATAAAATATCACAGAATATAGATCAGATGTAAAACACTTGCAAGTCAGAACTGTATTTATGATCTGAAGGCTCTAGGTTGAGTCTGTAGTGCGGGCCCTTCTTCTATCTTCACATACCGTAGGAAGCGGCTGGGTTCCTGGGGCACTTGCCCAGTAATTATTTTTAATTCATCCCACAAAACTAGCATCTTACAGTTTCCTTCTTACTAAATTTATAAAATTAAAAAAAAAAAAAAAGTATTTTTCACGAGTATAAAAACAAAGGCCTGCACTCCAGTATTAAAAAATAAATTTACCTGTTTTTTATTAACTCGTTTTCTTCTCTACCTGTTTGTTTCGATGTTCGGTGCAAATTTTGTAATCGGGTTTAAACAATCTTCTCGACTTGAAACTTAAAATAAAAAATGGTAGCTTAGAACTGGCAATATAAAAGGAAAAAAAATGTGAAATGGCAAATATTTAAATATAATGATTAATCACTTTAAACTAACTTCCCGATGAGTTGGAGACTTGAAAATTTAAACAATGCTCAGAACTGGATGGCAGTGCAACATTAACTTGCTTTCCTGTCTGTTTGTTTGTCTGTTTGTCTAATCGGTACAAATTTTCCTTGTTTAAGTTTAAATTCAATATAAAATTTCACACACGCAAGACTAAAAACACGATATTTTAAATAAAATAATTAATACGCCGCTTTTTTATAACACTCAATAAAGAATATAAAATTATTTCTCCCGTGAAAATGCTTGTAATATTTAAAACGGAAAACGTGGTACGAATGAAATACATACTAGTTCGGAATGTAGAGAGTTGCTTTCGTTGAGAAAACTCATAAAACAGTTCATATCGAATGCAGTGCAATGAAATTGTTAGTGACGGATAAACTATTCACCCATTAATTATCTGTTGCATTAGCCCCACGTTTGTCTTTTAAATCTTACAGTTATTTTCGTAGGATAATTTTTTATACTTTTTAGTCCGTTTTATTAAACTGGGTAGGCCCCCTATATTAAAACAATGTTTGCATTTAAGTCTATTCTAAAAATGTATTTTTGTAACACATATATTTTTGAAATACATTTTTGGTGAAGCAGGCCCTTAAGCTTCTGTATAGATATCGTGCGTATAAATGTGATACCACTGCATGTTCACACAGTTATCGGCGCGACTAATACAACTCGCGTATTAGGTAATTATTTTATTCCTATATTAAAATTGGTTTTTGTGGAGTATTATGATACTCTGTAAACGCATACCGTAAGCGGGCACGACTTAGGGAACTTTTAACAAGTTTAATTTTCCATGTGTGTCAACTGTACGTATCAGTTATTTTCATGTAGACATTTATTATTTCGAATTTATCGCAAGTAAATTAATTTTTTGGGCAGCCATATATGCGAATTTCTTTTGGAATGATCCAATTACCCCATGTGTCGAAATACTCCCCCGCCTACGGCAACAATGTAATGGTTCTTGTTGGTAAACTTCATACACGGATGTAATATATTATAAATTTAACACACGCCAGACAGTACTAATATAACGTGAGATTTTTTTGGTGGGGAAGACGTACAAGCAAGGAGCTATACGAGGCTCTTACCTGAACACCAAGCGAGATTACAGTGAGTCGGCGCCTTAAACCACGGATGTGTTATTGATTGCGTGCGCATCTCGTATTTCGCTCTCTGCTTCGTACGCTCCCTGCCACCCGTAGTCCCAGTCACCCAGAGCAATCTCTCGTCACCTGCACGCAGCGTACAGCACAGCAGCTTGCAGCATTCTGCCGGTTACCGACATGTAGCCCGAATTCTTGTAAAAAAACGGGCTTTCTGTTCAGGTGGGTGTAGCCTGCATTCTTTAATACTACTTCACAACAAACAGCACAATGTGACTTGTATGATTATTCTGTCTTCGTTTGTCCAGGTGAAATGTTTGCAATTATGTATTTATATTTGCAACTTATACACAAATAACAATTCTTAAAAAATTAAAACTAATTCTAGTACGTTTTAAAATAGTTTCTTAAATGACACTATGTTTAAGTTATCGAAATACAAGAAACCAACTATTTACATTCTCAAATAATGAATTCATTAAATATTTGGAGAAGGTATGAGTAAACCACTTTGTTTAAAAGTTTGACAGAAAAAGCTAAACTAATTCAGTCGACTTCAAAATCTAAAAGTTTTTCTTATAAATTACGATTTAAAATATTACTTGATTATCATAATATAACTATCAAAGTAGAAATTTTACAATGCACTTATCATGATTTATTATTAAACTCATTTCTAATGCAAATTATAACGAATTGATGCAATAAATATTTTAAAACGTTTCATATTTGATTCTAACGGTAGTAAATTTGCAGCTATTAATGATGAAAATTAAAATTTTAATTAAAACGATCATCGGATATCCTGCATTTCTTATCACATGTAAATTTACACCTTAATAATTTTGTAAATTATTTATATACATAAATGGTTGTTACTATCACAAGTTCTGCTGATTACATAAAGGCTCTAATTTAATATCTTATAATTACAGTTTATTACAACTTCTGTAAATTGTCAGCAATGTAGATTCTTTTTGTTACTGGAACACAGAGTCTGTGGACGGAAATCCAACTCTGTCCATACCGAATTCATTATAAATTATTATTATATTACTAACTATTTCGATGGTGCTGCATGAGATAAGTCTATACTATAGAGTTTATAATGTACTGCTGTAAATTAATGAACATGCACATCTACCAAAAATCAAGCTAATGTTTGATAATAATTAATACTTATTACTATTTATATTCTTGCACCGAATACAATTTCAGTACAAATTGCACAAAATTATTATCGTATGAATAACACAGTGAGTTAAAAACTTTATGAACATTAACAAAATAACTAAACATTTCTTTAACGTGGCAAGTGTGTGTCAATGTTTCGAGAGATGACGAACGATTTTTTCTTTGAGAGAATAGTAGACAAATCCTCAGTTTTATTTGTGTCGGTAAAATTTCATACAGACATGCAATTTATCAATATTTTTTGCCATTAATAATATTTATTTTAAAAGATAAAGTAAAATTTTAGTAAACACATCACCAAAACAATTATTTATTCTAAATGGCGCTAGTTGAGGCTGTTCTCAACTTGTTTTTACAATTATTTACTTTATTGTCGTTAGATAGTTTACTCAATTATTTTTGTATACGTAATTGTTATTGCTAGGTTATCTTAACTTTTTGCTATGTGTAACTCTGTTCTGTGGGTTTTGACTGGTTTTCGGAGTAATTACTTAGTTAACTCTATGGTGACATATATTAAGCAATAATCAATAATAACAAAGTAAATGATAAATTGTTATAAGTTTTGAGATATATCATATTACATTTTTGTATAGTAATGTGACTGCCGAAACAAAATAAAAAACATCTATACTCTATGTATCTACATTAAAATTACAAATACAATTAAATTGGAATAATACTAAAATTTCTATTGTTATTATATTTCACTTTACACTCAGAATCAAACCTTTTTCAATATATCATCTTGAATTAATATATTTTTGCTAAAAATTTACAGAATAGTATTAGTACTTCTTTTATATCAACTACATTGTTTTCTCACAAATATTAGTTACGAAATTATATAAGAAGATTGAAATCTGGTTACAGTTACATGATTACATGTAACTAACAGTGTCATTTCTCGTATTCCTGCATACAAAATTCCGCAAGTATTTAATTGTTTGCTTAAATTAGTGCCTTATGAAACATGTTTTTTAACTACGGTAAAAATATTACTTTTAGAAATCCTAAATATTTGAGAAACAGTCGCATGGAATTAAATCATTTTGAAATACACAAGCTAAATTAGTATAGATATCATCATGCACGGTATGATACGAGATGCTAATTTATGATAAATAAGACTTAATCTAACACTAAAAAACTCTACAGAGCCGAAGAGTGCTTGAGTCACTGACTTTGCGTGGTGCGTGATGTCAACGTCTCACGTTAGTTATTACCTGAACTCCCAAAGCTTTTAAACAACCAACTTGGTCAACTTTAACAAATATATTATATGAAATTTATTTTATGTTTTAATAATTTAAGTGTAAGACAAACTTTTAAGAAAAAAATTTAAGTAAATACAGCAATAAGAAAAAATGTTTATATCATAACATGCGTCGATCTTCCACAGATTAACTATTTGTACATCAGACTGTAGGTTAATGCCATCACTGCGATTTTGTGACTAATGACGCAACGACACTTCGCATAGACATTTTCTCTCCCTATTTCTGTACACTTATGAGCTCCCCATGTCCAACTCCCTCAATTACTTGCCTAAATCTGTCATGTTCCCGGAAAACAAATTATTGGCTGTTTGATAAATGGTTACAGGACTCCCTTATTAACATTTAATCTTCTTACCTAACTTCTTAAATTTAACATAGCTTTGGTTTTTGGAGTTTTGCCACATTTTGTGGCTAATTTTTTGCACCCGTCGTAACTTATTTCATGAATTTAAAATGGTTCACTCATTTATTCACGCACGTTGAACCATCCAAAAACGAATTAAACTTATACAGGCCTACACATCCCACCACAACGTCATTAGCTTAGTTATATGCTGTACTGATGGCGTAGGACATATCAGGTGTTAACCCTTTTCACGTACACGTTTTAGTTGATCCGAGTAATACTAAAATACAAAACCGGTCTGATGCGCTGTTGAATATCTACGTATTGTCCACTCTAAATTCAGCAACATTCTTATATGTTTAACGATATGACCGACAAACAATGTGAGAAAAAATATAGTATAACATATTGGGGACGTTTAATTTTTATGAATTATTTAGGCTGGCAAGATAAGGCCATGCAGGCCATATTTTACATCTAACCAGCACTAATTCACCTAATACAAAATATAAAAAATTTGGTACAATGACATAATACTATAGGTACTTTTCAACATTTTTACTCTATCTAGAAGGCCTATCACTAAATTAGTAAAATTAATTACTTTTCAAAATAACATTACAAATTAACATAATATACCTATATGCATGCTATCACTACTCTAGTCAAATTACCATTATTACTTCACTAAAATGAGAATGGTTACAATACATTCCAATTGCTCCCTGTGTATCGTTTTCATTAATTATGTTATAACTTACGTAAAAATAAAGGAAGTAAACATCAGATTGTCAATATACGGAAAGAAAGACGACATCTCTGTATCTAAGTAGGCTATAATTATTTTTTCAAAGAGTGATCGAAGCATTTTGTCTTAAAATATTCTTGACTTTTACAATTCTTTAAGGCAAACGACAAGGCATTCCCCAACCCAGAAAGCTGAACAGTGAAAGATATAATAGCAGGAAAAGTAAAGTGAATGTAGATTTCTGATTTTATTTAGTTCTAACCATTCTAAACTGTTCATATATGACGTGGTATGGTCGTGCGTGAGTATGTTAGATATAAACCTAATGCATATGTTAAAAATACGCCGTAATTTGTTGGCGAATGCTGTGTTTAAATTACTCAACAGGGTATCACAGTAATTAAAGTGAGGGAGAATAAGAGCTTGTACCAATTGCTTCTTTAGTTGCGTTTTTAGAACAATTTTATTTATTTGTATAGTATGAAGGTCATAGTAAGCGTTTTCTTCAAGTAGCCGCTGCTTGTCTTGCCCATGTCAAATGCTGATCAAAGATCACTCCGAGGTTCTTAACTGTTACACGATATTCAAGAGGAGTATTATTCACATAATAGTTGGCAGGAGAGCTGTGCGAATAGCCGAAAGAAATGTTTTGCTGCATATTGGCATTACCTGCAATTTTCCAGCATTTGTATTCAGGAAATTTGCTTCTGACCATTGCGAGACACTAAGTAGGTCTTCGTTCTCTCTACGTGCATTGTCTGACATTTTTACTATATCTGAGTGTATATGTATATATTCGCAAATCACCAGCGTGTAAATGATATTTACCGTGACAGAGTAAAGTTGGTACGTCGTTTACGTACATATAAAATAAAAAGAGGGCCCAGGACAATTGTTTGAGGTACTTCTGAAGTTAGACAACACTACGAACCATAGGTCATCCTGTTTTATCCGCAACACACTGTTTCCTGTTACTCAGGTAGGACTTTACCCAATCCTTTGTCTTACCGGAAAAATTCACACTAAAGAAATCATGGAAACCAACACATTATGGTGTACACAACTGAACGCATTACTGATATCTAGTAACGTAAGTAAAGTAACCTGCTTGTTATCCATTGCTTCACGAGCGTCTTCTGTTATTTTAAGTAATGCAGTAGATGTGCTGTGCCATCTTCTTAAGAGGGCGTGGTACATAATTCAACGCTAAAAGCATTAATCTAAGAATGTAGGTTTCTTGAAGCCAAGTGCGAAAATTAAACGATAGCAATCCTAGACAATAGTTTTAGCCAACGTTTTAAGCAAAATTTTTGCCAGTGTTACGAACTTCTGAGGCACAATCTCTGACGCCGGAACCTTGTGCATTAACTGCGGCGCAAGAGATCACGCGTAACGAATTAGTAATTTTGGATAAATATTTACTTATAAAGTTGGCAAATACCATTATATAGGATTATTATTGAGTATTTTATCCATATTGGCTTCGAAAAAAGCGTAGAAATCAATGGATGTTTTCAACACGTGACAAAAACTAAGAATTTTATATTTGCCTGGCATAGCGTTAGTTTTATAGACGTTACTTATGACTACATTTTCCACTTATGGACATTTTTTAGCTCACATAGTTTCCCCATAACGTCATGCCAAAGTCAGAATTTGCAAATTACAGGAACTTAGATTTAACAAAATCCAAGTACCTTACTCGAATGAAATAATTTATGCTGAAATTTGATATTATGGGCACTATGCTAAAAAACTTAAAAACACACATCATAATCATTTTGTCTTTTTTAAAAATTCCAACGAATGAGGTAAATTTTAGTAATTTTTCGGATTTTTTAATAAAAGTACAAAGGAATTACATTGTGTGTTTTGTTTCGCAGTATCCGGTACGATTAAAAGTTCAGACCAGTTGGGTTTCTCCAAAATTTTCTGGCGCGGCATCGCGTTCATTTATTAGTCTTTTAATATCGTCATTGAGCCAAGGTGCCGAAGGTCGCTTGACTCTAGTCGTTTTTACCGGAGCATGCGCGACGGGCTGCGTTCTTATTTATTAAGATGTTTGATTGGTTAAATGTTGATTAATTAGTTAAAAGTTCTGGTTACTTAGGTACTGTAATAAAAAAAATGGCAAGTAATTTTCCCGGGTAGTGCGTCGTTCTTGTCCTCTCATGACGGAACGTTACTGTGACAGAATTATCGGTACGACTTTTAAGAGGCCGAGTCAGTGTTTCAGTCGCATGTATGCAACCCGCATTAACTCCATTTAAGCAAGGCTAATATTACTATCGCTATAGCAATAAGAGTATTGCACATATCAACATTATTTTCACGCTTTATCAAAGACACAGTCGTTCTTATTTTCGCTGCGTATAATCAACGGTTTCATTATCAACGTTATACAAAAATACGTTTTGTAAAATGTGTAGTCAACCATTCTTTAAACTTGACAACGACGAACGCAGAGAAAATAAGAACGACTGTGTATTTGATAAAACGGGAAGATAATTGTGATATGTGTAATACTGTTATTGCAATAGCGATAGTAATATTAGCCTTGATTTATATGGGGTTAATGCGGGCTGCATACATGCGCCTGAAACACTGACACGGCCTCTTAAGAGTGCGTGGTAGATAAATAAACGCTGAAAATATCAATTGATTTCTACGTTTTTTTTTTCGAAGTCAATATGGATAAAATACTGAATGACAATCCTAGATAATGGTATTTGCCAACTTTATGAGTAAATATCTATTCAAAATTACTAATTCGTTTTGCGTGATCTCTTGCGCCGCAGTTAAATTCACAAGGTTCCAGCGTAAGAGATTGTGCCTCAGAAGTTCATAACTCTGGAAACAATTATGTTCAAAAAGGTTGACTAAAACTGTTGTCTAGGATTGCTATTGCTTAATTTCCGCAAATTGGCTTCAAGAAACCTACAGTTATAGATTAATGCTTTTGGCGTTGAATTATGTACGACGCCCTATTGAGGAAGAAAGTTGCGTGCGTGGGAACTCCGACGACTACCTGCTATATTAACTGCTGCGTCTTGCAATGTCTCTTTAAATAGCACAAGTAGGCGTCTCGGCCTGACGTACCTCGTGACTCGGCGATATCTTACTTAGTATCGTCCCGACGCCCTAAACAACGACGACTATTATGGCAGTCCGGACCACAAAACTCCGCGGCTCGACGAAATCTTAATATTCTTATATAACTTCGTTTCGACGACGATGGCATTCCGGTCCGCCGTCCTACGCGGCATTCTAGCGTCCCGACGCCTGACTCGACGTCCGACGATAGCATCTCGGTGCGCTGTCTTTCGCGGCCCTACGACGTCTTCCCCTCAACCGTTACCGCGGCTTTGCCTGGATTCTCGTTCGCGCCAAAAAAAAATCACCGTCACATGGCCTGCAAGCTCCGGTTCGATTTGGGCCAATCAGAAGCCAGCTTCCGACCGGTGACCCCGCCCTGCGAGGACAACAATTTCCTGCCAGAACAGTATTTATTAAGTAGGTACTTAATTTATTTTGGCAATCTACATTCAATTACATGTATGGTTACTTGCTCGTTGGCATTCCTGATCTCTTAATTACTAAATAACTATATTACAATGTCTTACAAACTATTGTCTTGCTCCCCTCCCTTCGTGTCCAGCAGTTAGGAGGGTGGCTTGCACGTGGGTGGGGCGAGAGGCCCCAGACACTTTACTCTGCACCTGCTCGTATTCACAACGACGCTATAAATATATACAAATTACTATTTTTCCTTATAAAACTTGACAGGGTGATGATACCTTCATGAAAACTATTTTACCGTCATCCAGACGTAATGGCGAGACGGTAGAGTGGTCGCAAGACATAGTCAAGAATTAATATGAGATTTGTACTATTCGAGTAACACTTACGACTCAGAAATAGAATTAATCGTTGTGGCGATCATATGGGCGCAACACACATGCTTATCGTACAACTTAGTCAACATGTTTGTTACGAGCTCAACCTTCACGTCAACGCCACTGCAGTCACACATCAAATGCAATGTCTGATTAAAATCTGCATTCGACATTTGTTCTGCTAATGACTTTTAGATCTCTTTACTCTACGAGTTTATGTTTATTCTTTCCACGCTTTATTGAGTAAGAAGTATAAATAAGGTCATGGGCAGATATACAAGGAACAGGTTATTGCCCAAAGGATAGTACTTCATCAACAGAAGTAAGAATCAGGTCAAGCAACTTGCGAGTTTTAGTAGCATGATGAGTCGCAAACAAGGGCAGGCAGTTTGAGAGTTGTGAAACACTGCTTTTTTTTCAGGGTAATTGTTTTAAAGTTTCCCGTTATTATGATGTTTTGGTATCTATGAGTGCGATTATGAATGGCGGTTTCTACTTCTTCAAGGTGACCAACGTTCGGTGGTTTGTAAACTACGCCAATGAGATATTTCATATTGCTGTCACAAATTTCGACTGACATATTATATTCTTGACGCTTAGCGCATTCACTTATTGACTTTGCCACGCATTAAGTTTTAAGTCATAGCGTATGTACGTCGCTATCCCACTACCTAGTTTATCAATGCGGTCATTTCTTAACAGAGCGTAGTCTTTGAGACGGGAGAGACGGTTTAAGCCACGTCTCCGATACTAAGATAATTGGGACATTAATTTGAACAATGACGAGTATTAATTCATGGAAGTGTGAAACAAGAGACTGAGCGTTAATGTGTAAAGCGTGCATGGCGTGTGGATGTGTGGAAAACTCAATATTGATGGAAGTATAACGCACGAAACTCACAATTTTAGTGTTTTTTTTTTTGCAAAATATGGAAACATAAGTGAAATCATATTACAATTCTTTGAAAAAATTTCTGGTGGCCACACTCTTGTTGCACAAAACTTTTGTCACATACTTTTTTCAAAAATAAGGGTGGTGCCACCCTTATTCACGTAATTGGGGTGTGTTAAATGTACAAATCCTTCGCATTATTATTTTTTTGTTAAACTATTTGGTAATCAGAAATTTATTTCTCTCAAGCAAGCGATTTCCTAAATATCACAATTTTTAAAATTTTCTCAAGCTTCGGACACGATTGTACCAACCAAGTTATGTGACACCGTCTGATGACCTCGCTGTCTACGAGACGTAAAGCTTAGTTACCTTACCTCAGGCTTTAGAAGCGTCTACAGCTCTTCCTATTTGACCTGGAACAGAGGTTCCATATACGCAAACTTACTCACCTCAGGAATAACCTGTCAAATCTTGTCGTCATCATTTATATACATGTATTTAATAAGTGTGTGTTTATCAAATAATTAATGATGAAGAACTTTACTACGTATGTGAACTTTGATACACTGTTAAAAATTCCGCGAATTTCTGGATAATTCTACGGAAATGGATGTTTAATTAAAGGAAACGTTATTTTGTAACACAGGTATACGTATTTCGTTTCATCAATTAAACATAAACATAATAGGAAAATTTAGTGGAGGTGGTGTGAGAGTGGAGAAGGGTATAGACATCGAGCTAGCTACCGGGAAAGTAAGAGCGGAGAAGAGAGTCGACGAGATAGTCTTCTGCTCCGGCGGCGACCGCACCTAGGGACTCAGGGTTCGAGCCTGGGTACGACCTCTGGCTAGAGAACTAACTCCAACGGCGGCACGAGCGGTGAGTTCCTGTTGGTTTAGGGAAGGAGAGTGATCCCTTACCTATCTCCTGTCTCGCCTTATCCTAACCCTTCCACTCGTCTCTATTTCTGTATTGCTGTTATTCCTTGTTCTCTATTCTAATAAACACTTGTTACCTTTCATCTCTGGCTTAGGCCTATTTATCTTCCCCTTTCCCGGTTAAACTTTGTAACAATACGTAAAACTGCGAGAAGAAAAAAAATAACTACGCATTATTGTACCTGTATCCTAAAGAAGTCTCTCTCATAAATATGCGAGTTTCCATAAGTGGAGATAATTACTGCCTTCTGTAAATTAACGGACACTACTGGGAAATTTTTTAACAACACTTCTCCGTAAAACAACGAAAATTACTTCTAACAGTGCCATCTAATGTTTGTGAGAGTTTTCAGCAACTGTTGTTTAGTACTCCTTAGTACAACATATTAAAACATTCCACTGGCAACCGGTGCCACAATAAATACACAATGTACAACGTTATAAATTTTAACGGAATCGTATCGTTAATAAACGGAAATAGGTTCCGTAAAAATTAAATACGAAAAAGTATATAGTAAATATACACTACGGAATCATACGTAATATGTCCGTAAGTCTGTGGACAATTACCCGAAAAAAATCGTAAATGTACGGGTTGGAGAGCTGTAAATATTACTGATATATTTTAATAACATCACCGGTAAATCTGGAAACCTATAGAAATGTAATTGTAGCGTTATAGACACGTTAGTATGGCTCAGTTCCGTATGATGAAACTGTTTTACGGAAACTTCAGTTCAATTAGGAAATAAGTTTCCGTGAATTCAAGGAGGTATCCGAAGAAATTTTTACCGGGAATTCCGTAAATAACGGAAAAAAATTTCACAATGTATCAATGTTATTTGTTTTTTTTTTTTACTCGGTAATGAAATTGTTTGGGGAGAAGTTCTTATTACACCGTGCAAGTTTTTGGCACATTACGGAGTTTGTAGAAAGGTCGTAAGAGACGTAAATTAGGCTGTGATTGTTCTTGACTATACTAGCGTTCTTTACAATGATTAGGTCAATAAATGTTTGACTTGTTAATGTTGTCGTAGTAGGAGATGACACGAGCTGACTGAAACCACTAGACATTATTGTTCAGAAAATTAGTTTAAGAACTTGGTTTAAGAAAATGAACATTGAAGTCTACAGTGAATATTATTTCCTCATAATCAACAAACATCTCTTCCAGAACACTTTCGCGGTTACTTAAGGGCTAGGGCCCGAGTTTCTTCATGTTTGACGATAATTATTTTTTTAAAACACAAACGGGAGCAGATATCGTAAAATCACTCCGTAACTTTGTTATGACTGGTTTTAACTACGTGCCCTAATTTTGTAGAGACAGAATGCAGCAAAATAGTAGCTAATTAGTTAAATAACGAAATTTCCTTTTAACGGAAATATTAACTAAAATCTTCATACAGTTTGTCTCGAAAAAACTACATTACGTAGGAAAACCAATTTGCAACAAAGTTACGAAACAGTTTTACGATATCGGTTCTCGTATGGGTTTTAAAAAATATTTCTCACGAAATCCGAAAAACTCTGGCCCATGCCCTTAATACTGTGTAGCCTATTTTATATCAGGCGGCTTATAAACTACATTAAGAGTGGTTTTGTGTCCTTATTGCGAGCTTAAAAAACATGGGCTTCACTGCTCACATTGATGATTTTTTTTCTAATAAATAAATAAACTGTGTGCTTGTTTAAAAACTTCACTGCAAGAATCGCAGTTATCAAGTTTTAGGTATTTTATAAATAGGAGAAAATAACACTACGTCTTGGTACTTCTAATGATACAACGTGGCAACAAAAATTATGAGTAATCAGCAATTCGTGTTTTCAATAGCTCTTAACGTTGAAATTAAAAAGCATGTTTAGTTTTCTTCGTACAAATAAATATTTCGTAAGTTTACGTTATCTCCGTAACGAAGATAATAGCTATAGTTTGGGTTATATTATTTATTTGTTCATTGTATTACTTGGTGTTAATCACAATATATTAATTAATCTCTTGACTTTTTATGCAACAAGTTAAAACTGGCGTTGTAGGTCTACTGGCCGATTTATTGGCACTGACCACTTTTTAATAAACTTGGTCAGTGAAAAATAAAGCTAAATTGAAGGCATTAGTATATTAGGAGAATATTGGACCAGAAATTCTAACGTAGCCTTAACTTAATCTTTAAATTATAAAATTGTAATACAGTTGCAAAAGCAAACACTATCTAATCACAAAATTTAAATTTTCGTAATTTGTGTTAGAGTTCTGTGCATAAATGAGTTGGAGTAATGTTTCTGTGATAAAGTTTTTAGTTAATGATTTTGGAGAACGTTAATTTTGGGACACTCCCTTCGAAAGATTTTTATTTCATAGATTTAATTGCAATTATTTCAAATACTACTTCATCGCAAAAATTTGTGGAAAGTAAATAACACAAACACAGAAATGAAACTAAACAGTAAATTCTGAATACATTTTGTAATTTTGTATATTAATCCTTATTTATATTAAATATTTTATATTTGAACAAATTATGTAAATGTAATGAAAAGTAGTTCAAGAGACATGTGCCAAATAACTAGATTCTTTATAGTTAATGTCAGTTTCATTTTGTAGTTGAGGATTCAAAGTAAAATTATCTGTTTTAATTTTTTTTAAAGAAAGTAGCCACAAGTGTCTCAGGTGTTTATGAACTGAGAGTTAGAGTTACCCAAATGTTCACATCGCCAGATAAAATACATGAAATTTATGTTTTCAGGAAATTTCTGTTCGGTTTTTTAACGTAACGAAACATGGATAGATATTTAATTATTGTTTACTGTATATTTCTTTAAATATCAAGTTGACAAATTATCAAGTAAATAATTGTTTTGCGATTGTATCTAAATTGTTGCTATGTATCACATTAATTGTTGAAGCATTGCTAATTCGAATCGTAGCTCTTATGTTCTTTTACATTAATATGCAGGATCATTCAAAATAGATATTCATGCATCTTCATTTAATTAAGTATTAGATTATGTTTAATATAGTTTATATTCATTTCGTCCCAAACATACGAAGTGTGGTTACATATTTTAAACAAACAATTAACGTCGGCATTTCTAAAATAGTGAATGTAATCGTTTATTACTAAATTAAAAAAATTTCAGTTAAATTTCAAGCACAGCAATATTTCCCAGTAAACTGGCAGGCTACACAAAGGTTTACTGTAATTTTGCGAGTTTTTAATTTATTTCGGAAACTACACTGAGAAAAAATATTGTAAAATCAAGCAAAATTCTTTAGAAACAACCAAATAATATATATTTCAATAATTGCAAACAAATGTGTGGTCTGCTATAACCAAATTATTTCTTTAAAATATGTTTGTTGTTTTAACCAAATGACGTGGTTGATGACGCCATACAGATCTTGTTAAATCAAACAGATTTGTTTGAGCAAAAATTAAAGTAAACGAAATTTAAATTATTTTGCTTGCTCTGCTCACGAAAGTAGGAGTAACTTGCACTGTTACTTTTATTTAAACAAATATATATATACATATATATACATATATGTACGTGTATGTATATATATATATATATATATATATATATATATATATATATATATATATATATATATATATATATATATATATATATATATATATATATATATATATATATATATATATATATATATATATATATATACATACACGTATATTTAGGTGTCCCAAAAATACCTTCCGATATTTACACAGGTTGTAGTATACGCTACAAATGAAGACGAAAACCTGTTGTGCACAGTTCATCTGTATTCAGTATTACGCCACATACAAAAACAATATTATCAGCATTGCCTAATGCATTTGGGATCTTCATACCAACGGCATATTGTGTTTGATACCTTCCACCCTTAAGAAAATAGCAGGGGTAGCTACCTCCTAATTGTATACGACATTTTTCCGTCAGGTTTTCCATATATCTGAAGGTGATTTGTTGAGTATGTGTTACCTGTGTAATTAAAAATGTGTTATTGTTGCAACTGTCTAAGAGCAATTGTTTTCGTTAAAATCACAAATGAAGCTGCAGCGGTAGTCCCTGAAGCAAATATTAATAATGATATGGTGAGTTGGGAAAACGTTCGTCAAGTTTTGTGTATTTCAACACGATGTCATTTTATGGCTTTTGTTTGTGTTTTGGACACAGGTGTACGGACTGTGTGACTGTGGGCAGATGCAACATTAGCACGTTTTTTGTTGGACAGGTAACATTACTCAATAAACCAACTTCAAATGCTCGGAATTTCTGCCGGTAAACAATGTGTTTGCAATTAGAGTGTTGCCACCCCAGCTATTTTCATAAGCGTGGAAGGTATCATACAACATTTGCTGTTGATGTAAAGATCCCAATATCATTAAGCATTGCATTTCGTCGTAAACGTGATGTCTCCCGAGTTGTGGTGTTAGTTCTTACGAGGAGCATAGCTCTCACACCGAGCTCTTTGGCACGTAATGAATAAGGACACGAGACGTTTGAAACCATGTATCACATCATGTTTGCATGTGTGAGAAGCACGAACGCAATAGAAGATCCGTAGTAGTATCACAGTTTGCTACAGCACGTGCATTGCTCTATCAGTCAGGTATGTTCATTCGATATGGTGTGCCCGTGTAGTGTTCAAATGGGATATGCACTGTAGTGACACCGCTGTACTGTAATGTGCGATGGCATCGTTGTCTTCAGGTTGCAGCACAGAATGGAGGTCTACTGTTTGACACAGGAGATGGCGGGTATGGTCTACTGCTACGGGCAGGCACATGGAAGCAACCGACGAGACCGTACTGTGTATGCCGCCAAATATCCAGGGCACCGTACACTATCAGATAAGATGTTTAGTACCCTGTTCCAGCGACTTTCCGAAACAGGGTCCTTTGCACCACGAACACGGGATCGTGGGAGACCTCGAACAACTCGCACACCGGATATGGAATAACGGGTATTAGAACATGTGGAGGCGAATCTCGGAACGAGTGTCCGATAGATAGCTGCAGCTGAGGGTGCTGCAAAATCAAAATCCGTAGTGTGGAAGGCCTTACATGAACAATTACTGTATCCCTACCACGTGCAGCGTGTCCAGGCTCTGCTGCTACACGATCGGGCAACCAAACTGCGATTCTGACAGGCGTTTCTCCAAATGTGTGCACATGATCTGCATTTCACTGCGAAGATGTTGTACATAGATGAGGCGAGTTTCACGAGAGACGATACTGTCAATTTCCAAAATACCCACGTATGGGCCGATGCAAATCCGCACGCAACTGACGAGAGAAGACACCAGCACAGGTTTGGTATCAACGTTTGGCCAGGCATTTACGTAGGTCCCTACGTTCTACACAACATTGAATGGTGATATGTATCGTAACTTTCTTCGGAGCCAATTTCCTTTGTTGCTGGAAGACGTCCCACTACAAGAACGCCTGCACATGTGGTTCCTGCATGACGGGGCACAAATCCATTTACAGCTACAGGGTACGGCGACAGCTAACACAGGCCTTTTATGAGTGATGGATAGGTCGGGGAGGGCCAATGTTATGGCCTGCCCGTTCCCCTGATCTTTTAGACTTTCAGCTGTGGGGACATGTATAGTCCATGGTGTATGCAGCCCCCATACACCATGTGGATACGCTAAGGGAATGCGTGTACCATGCCTGCGAAGTAATCTGGTAACAAACAGCGATGTTCCAACGAATGAGTGAGTCCATGCGGCATAAGGTAGAGGGCTGTATTGCTATGGATGGCGGTCACATCGAGCACCTGTTGTGAAGGGTAGTTCAAAGACATGGTGTTCATGGGCACTACATGTACTACACCATTACCTGGTGGTTATTTGCCTACGATTATACGTAATACTTCGCGCATGTAAAATTAGATGTGTGCAGTACAGTGTCGAACATCGACATGTCACTTATTAATAGTTGCTTCTGGGATTACAGATGCAGCTTCAATTGTGATTTTAGCGAAAACGACGGCTCCTAGACACTTACAACAGGAGCAACTTTTTTCTTACACAGGTAACATTACTCAAAAACCACCTTCAAATATACGGAAAACTTGACGGTAAAAAAGTTGTATGAAATTAGGGGTTAGCAACCCCTGCTATGTTCCTAAGGGTGGAAGGTATCAAGCACCATATGCTGTTGGTTTGAAGATCCTAGTAGCATTAAACAATGCTGACAGTATTGTTTTTGTATATGGCAGTTTTAAACGTTCATCTTTAACTGGTCTAACCCCTTTACGTTGAGTTCATATGTACAGTGCACAACGTGTTTTCGTCTTCTTTTGTAGCATAATATAGCCTGCGTAAATATCGGAAGGTATTTTCGGGTCATCCTGTATACAAACTGGGATGCACACGGATCCGATCCCACAACCTTCAGATTAACGACCAGGCGTGTTACCCCTAGACCGCTACAACTTGCTAACATTTATTTTAATTTTAATATTTATGTACCTGTGACATGTAATTCGGATAAACTTGTGATTCAAATTATTAGACTCGTGTGCACTCGGCAAAATGTTTTTAACCGTTATAGTTATCTTTAGTCTTTTAATCGAACGTAATTATACAAACGAGCACAAAACTTAATACTACAAACGTAGTAAATACCAATTATTAAAAAAAGGTGAGACAAGTGACCTAAAACACCGTATGTGTAACAGCTAACGCGTGCGTACTAAATAACTAACAATACAAGAACGACTTCCTGAACGGAAATTTTTCGTCGCTTCCAACAAAATCGTTTGTTTGTTTCAATATCTGGCTGGTTAAATTTACCAAATATGTATAGTATGTCATAAAAACGGTTGATTCAAATAAGTATGATAGTGAAAGCAAATAAATAAAACAGTAGAAGCAAACCAGCGTTCGTAGTTTTAACAGGAACAGATATTTTGTGTAAAATTAAATGCACGTATTGTGAAGTATAACATCTAACGAAAAAAGTTGTACAACGAACCAAACATGAGCTTGTTTTAAATGAATCGTCAACGAAATTGTACTGTCGAAGCAAATAAATTTAATTAGTAACTTCAACGTTACAACTGTTAACTTAATAGTAATTTATTTGTTGGAACAAAATTAATATCAACCTTATTTACTTGTTTGTCGTATCAATCCATTTTTCTGAGTGTATAATTCACACAATGAACGAAAGTAATTGTTGTTTCAAAATATTGTTCACTTAAGTTAAATTAAAGTTTATGTAAAATACTTCTGAAACGTTAACTGGCATAAATTTCAAATATTAACAACCTCAAATATATTTTACATCAGGTAGTAACAAGATTAATAAAACTGTATTATGGTTTTAGATTTTCGGCTTATTTTAGGTACCATCAATTTTTCTGATATTGTTTATGTATAGTGTTCAAATAACATACAATAATATTGAGATAAAAAAATTGTATATCCGGCTCAGTTGTAGAGAAAGTTAAAAAAAAAAATCTTTAAAAAATGTTACATTACGGCATGAAAATTGGTTGGGATTCGTGTAATTATTACGAATATTTTATCTTCTTGTCATTCATAAAATGCATTTGCATTTAGCGCCAAACTACTTAACGTTTTAAATTCGTACACTGGTAAAAACAACGTTTACAGTGCAACAGTTGTAATTGTGCGTCAAAGTATCATTTTTATTCAGTCTCCTGACTTAAACGGTCACGAACAGCTTAAAACATAAATAATGGTCATTTGATATACAAATTTCTTTTATGTAAAATACAATAGAATTTTCTTTCATTAAAACCAAATTATAAGCAAGCTGAAAGTACTCACTTAGCTGAGAGTTTGTGAAATGAAGCTTACATTTATAGTGAAGTAGGTTGCATATCAGCTTATCGTGAAAGTAATTCTGTGTTCGAGTTCAGGGATAGATCGATGCTGTCATGTTATGATATCATCGTTAATTAACAGTACACTGTATCTCACGGCAAGATTGTGTCCCCAAACCAAAAGCCACCCACCCTTCAGCTGACTGTTGCAGTATGTTTGACATTTATTTTAGTGTTTTTGTTTTGCAATAATTAACGTTTTCCCCAATTTATTTTAATAAGATTAGGTAGTTGGCTTTACGTCTCGTCGACAGCAAGGTCCTCAGAGACGGTGACAAACAGCTAGATTCAATGACAGAACTTGGGAAAGGAGGTGAGTACGGCCTTAGCAAAGGAAACATCCCAGCATTCGCCTGGAATTATTTCGGAAAACCACGTAAACCGAAATCAGGACGTAATGACCGTCAACGATGTAATTAAGAGTCAGAGTATGTTTTTAAGTATTAAATGTGTTATGTTTTTTCGTAAATGTAAAAAAAACTATTTTTTGTATATTTTTCTACTTTTTCTCGCTTGTATATGATTTAAATGAGCGTTTTAAATGCGGATCACCTTTGATGCAACATAGTGTCCGAAATTAGATTCCTTTAGTTATAAAAAATTAAAATTAATAAAAGTACATATTTTCTCTTTATACGTGTAAAATTACGGTAATAAAACGTAGTAAAACAATGCAAACAAGTCGAGACGGAGCATTACGCAAGTAAAGACCTATCTTACTTGGTTCGCTATATATATATATATATTATCATTCAATAAATGTTTTTCTGCAAACTTGCGAAAGATGCAAGATGCGTTGATTGCTGTTTGTAAGTTTAAAGCCCATAAGGCTGTTTAATATTTTTTTTCTAAGCATGAAATGTTAGTCCTTATTGTAAGGTCTACATTAATATTACTTGAGCCCGATAGTTATATGTCAGCCGTAATTACACGTAACTGTATCGCATATACGGCCTGTGTAAAACGCCAGAGACTTACATTTTCAGCAGGTAAAGTATTAATAAGTAGGTATTTTACCATATGACTGATACAAGCATATAGACTACCGTTAATAGTATGCACTTTCTATACAGGTGTAATTAAAGGCAATGATTTTGATTATATACAACCCGCAAAAAATTAATTTATATTAAAATACTATTTTTTCATAAAAGTTCAGCTTTAAGATTATTTTATAGACAGGTGTGCGTTAAGCGCTATCATACAGTTCTTAGTTCGAAACTAATGCATTAATTAATATATTTGAGAATAATTATTTACTACCGTTCCTACTGTGCTAGGGAGTTGTGCAAAAAGGTGAGATGCCTGAAATGTAAATACCGGTCTCGCTTTACCTTATGCTTAAAACATCGTTCCTTTAACCAGTTAAATACTTGATTAATGTTCTGCTAGTTTGTGACGCGACTAGAATAAAGCTAACGGGAACGTCGTACGTCGGTCAGTACAAATTCCGCCTACTTTAACACCAAACCGCACTTCCGTAACACATTCATATTTCCCGTGAGTTATTTTTTCGATTTTTTAAAGCCTATACACGGGCGAAATAAGAGAACAAAGTAGAAAGTACGCTCGCGATGACTTAGTCCTTAGTCCAGAGCTTGAAAACCACTTAAGTTTATTACTTTTTTATCATCGATTATAGTCGCTGTTTTAATATATATATATACTTATTATGGATATAAAATTACCTTTCATATTATAGACATTAGAAGGCGAAGATTGTACGTAGAGCTATGTAAAATGTTGTCAAAACAATATTTCGCCTGCTGGGGAAACGTCCTGCTGTACATCATGACGTATAAATCCCTTATACCAACAACAAATTAAATTATACTTTTGGTTCCAAGTATCTACCCCTCTACTGTAATGTTTGTCGGTCACTACCATGTGAAGACATGTTAGCATTTTGTCGAACCACACATATACTACTGCCCGAGTTCTTTCTCCCGTCACTGTAACTTAAACCTTGCTGTTATTGTGTCCTGAAAAAATAAAATTTACTATCGGGAAGCCTACAGCTCACAGTAAATCATGTCGAGCCATGTTACTGTTTCAGAACTATTCCTCTCGCGTTTGCATGCATCAATATTCAATCTAATACCTACCAGCTCACCGAGTCTCAAGAGAACTTATACCAGTTCGATGATTTCTTTATCATCACGGCTAACTATTACAGAGGTCGCTATTGAATTAACTCCTGGCCAAGAAATATTTGTTCAGTTACTAAGAAATTAAATTTTATATGCGTATTATAAGTATTTTTTAAAGAATTATATTACGTTATTAATCCGGACTACAATACACACAGGATGCTGTATATGCGATTAATATATTTTTTTGTGAGGCAAGTTCTTAACAACTAAAAAAAAAAGAAAACAATAAATAAATCTGTAATTCAGTATCGTGCGCACCCAGTACATTAACAAAAAATTCGTGAAAACAGGACCTATCACGTGTATATACGTCTGACTGTGTGAAGCCTCTGTTGTTAAGTCAGAGGCTATGAATGCTGGCAAAATGTACTTTACATACAGCGTACGCAATTATTTAATAGTGAGGGTAAATAATCAGTCGCACAAGGTGCCACGTTCAGTTACTGTTTGTCGTTCGAGTACCATCTCTGTAGGCACAGCCTACTTCGAGTACTTATTAAGTGAGCTACGTTGAGTTTATCGCGCTATTTAGCTAGTGAATAGTGTATAAATCAAGATTTTAGGTTAGGGTAATGAGCAACAAGAGATTTTAGGTTAGGTTTGCCTGGTTTTAAGTAGAACGAATTAGCGTACTGGAAGGACAGTAGCCTTCATTTAACGTTAGTTACGGAAGTCCTGTGGTAAAGTCTTTACTTTGCGAAATATTACGCTGAGACATAAGGATATTTTTTACTTCAGTCCATAACATAACGAGCGTTTGGTCTGTAGGAGGGGTGGCGTATCAATTACTCGCAAAGACAAGTTGATTAAGCATTTGCATGCCTGTGATGGTGATGTTAAGAGAAATGATACTACCTGCTGTAAGTATCGCAAGAAGCAGTTCACCGAATTTTGCAATACTCGTCGACATGAGGCAGATTGTGAGCACAATATGGAAAGAAATTTGCTGAAGTGCAACTACTGCAGTGCCCAGTTCGCTCGTCGTGACAATCTGGCTAGGCACATGAAGATCTGTAAGGGTAAAGTAGCACTACCGTCTCTGAAAAAATCTACGTGAGCAATCACTGGAACCTTCTCGGTCATCCTGCTCCAGGACGTCATCAACCCGCCCTAAAATCGTAGTAGGGTCTGGTATGACAGTAAAGTTCGGGTTCGTCAATGTGGAAACTGCGTTCCGTGAGAATGTGAAGACTTATGTAGTGGAGAATAATGACACGGCCAGGGATATATGTGAATACCTACCTTATGTATACGTATGGAAACACCATGGTATACAACAGTTAAAAAATAAAGCGAATATCTGCGGAGCCCTTAAATTCTTACTGGAATGCGATTATGTGAAGTCAGGACCAATCGATGCCATCGGTGGAGGGTGTGGGAGCATGTATGGTGACATGTTTGCAGGGTGTGGGGACATGTGTGGAGGGTGTGGAAACATGTGTAGGAACATGTTTGGAGGGTCTGGGAACATGTATGAAGCATGCAGATACATGTGCGGAGCATGCAGTTTCATGTGAGGTGCATGCAGGTTTATGTGAGGTGCCTGCAGTTCTGTAAGAGGTAACTGCAGTGTTTTTTGTGGTGCCTGCAGTTTTATGTGAGGTGCCTGTAGTTTTATGTGAGGTGCCAGCAGTTTTGTGTGAGGTGCCTGCAGTTTTATGTGCGGTTCATGTAATTTTATGTAAGGTGAGGTGAGCAGTGTTCGATGTGCGGTTCCTGTATTATTACGTGTGGAGGGTGTGGGGACATGTGTGGAGGGTGTGCTAATATGTGTGGGACATGTGGAGAGTGCATGGAGCCATGCACAACATTAGTGATATTTGTGTTGAGGGCGTAGTTTTGTATGGGGAATGTACAGTCTTGTGTGGAGCCTGTAGTACTATGAGTGAGTTTGTGGAGATGTGTGCGGAGCCTGCAGTGGTTTGTGAGGTGTCTGCACTGCTATTTTAGATGCTTGCATAGTCGTGTGAATAGTATGCATAGTTGTGTAAGGAGTGTACATAGGTGTGTGAGGGGATGGTTGTTAAGAGTGTGGATACATGGGTGTGTAGGGTGTGGGAACATGTGTGGGGACACGTTTTAAGAGTGTGAGGACACGTAGTGAGTGCGAGGTGTCATTCACAACATAAATAAATTAGTGCTGAGATGATTGCGGAGCAGGCGTAGTTATGTGCGGAGCGAGCATAGTTGTCTGCGGAGTGGGCATTGTTGTGTGCGGAGCAGGCGTATTTGAGTACGGAGCGAGCATAGTTGTGGGCGGAGCGGGCATAGTTGTGTGCGGAGCGAGCGTAGATGTGTGCGGAGCGGGCATATTTAAGGGCGGAGCGAACATAGTTGTGTGCAGAGCGAGTGTAGATGTGTGTGGATCGGACGTATTTGTGTGTGGAGCGAGCATAAAAAATAGTTGTAATCGTTGCTTAGGTTGTGTTTTGAAAGTTTTGTATCTGTAGTTCATTTTGTGGTTAATGGGGTTCTTTGATTATAATGGAATGCTGTTTTTGGATGATAATTTTGTTGGACTCTTTGTGTAGAGTATAGTTGTAGAAGTTGGCTGCAGTCCTGCTCTTTCGGACATTCAATGGTATTTTATTTCCTTGATTTGACTGTGGGATTTTGGTAATTATAGTAAAATAGGTGTGTTGGTTCTTATAGTTCATGATATTGAGGGTTTGAAGTATGTTGTTAGCTTTAGGTTAGTGTATATTTGGGTTATGGCTGCATAATATGACTAAATGGGTCTTAATTATAGTTAATGTTAGGGTTGCTATGATATAAGGTTTGCTATTAATGAAAAGCTTGGTTTCTGAGTTCAAGTGAAGTCTGTTAAGGGGAAGGTGATCGGAGAGGTTGAGTTGTGTTATGGATAATGTTAGATATGTGGTAGGTAGAGCGGTATGATGGTTTGATAACACATTTTGTAAATGAATTTAAATTTAATGTAAAAATTTACAGTCTAGTACTGTGAAATTTAACGCAGAAAAATGGGAACTAAATAACTTCGTACTGTAATGTAAGTGGTTGCTGGATCGCATTATGTAAAATTAAGTTATGCTAAAATAGTTCATACAGATAATGGCAGGGTGGAACTGGTAGGTTCAGTTCGGATCTTGCGACTTGAAAGTTGTTAAAGAAATGAAAGCGAAGAATATTTAAGTCTCATAGTATAGAAAATAATGTAAACCCTATACAAGGTATGATCCTTGTAAGTCCTAGTAGGGAAATATAATATATAGGTCTAACATAAGATATAAAGTATTAAAAATTTTATGTAGAACGAAATGGGACATTTCAAACTGGGATAGAAAAAATGAATGAAATATAAGAAAAATTAAATAAAAATGTTGGTGCTCAAGGAGGGTAGGGGCAATCAGATTGTAAATATATATAGTTGAGTATGAAGAAAGTGTGGAGCTACATGCGGAGTTACGTGCAGAGTGTGCAGTATACAGGCTACTGGTAAGTAGTTATAACTTAAGCTGGAACCAAAATGTTCAGTTGCTTCTCAGTCTTTGAAGAGAACATATCGGCTGAACATAACGTGATGTTGGTTGATGTTGGATCTCACAGCAGATACTCATTCATGCCATTACTGTAAGAAGGCTTTCGCTAAAAATTACAATGCTCGGTAGCATGATGCTGGATATTATCAGAATGCAGAGTGTGTTATATTTCTATGTGAAAAGTGTAAATCTCTGTTTGGACGGCGTAGTAACTTAAAAAGGCGTCTCAAAATATGTAAAGGCATTCCTACATTGACTGCGAAGCGTCATCTGCTGCAAGTACCGAAGAAGTGCGAAGGATCATCGATAAATGCTGATGGTAGCTCTATGGTAAGGTAACCTTGCAACTACTGCAACAAGACATTTGCATACGAACATGGTGCAAGAAGACATGAGAAGAATAAATGTGAAAGGAATACCATCCGTAGGGTTTACTATTGTGATAAGTGTCACCGACAGTATACTCGCATGGATAATTTAAAGGAGCACTGGAAATGTTGTAAAATTTGTTCTGTATCAGCTGCAGTGTATCAAGAGATTCAGACTTCGTCTTCTGAATTCGATATGAAGAAATGCTCTCAAACTGAATGGAAGAGTACCTCGTCTGTAACACCTATGATCTCGTTGCCTAGTCATGCATCGCAACCATGGTTTGTAGTTGATGAGGTGAATCCTAACATAAATGACTTTTTTGAAGCAATCTGTTTTCAAGGGCAATCTAAAAGAACATGTTGCGCCAAATTTGACAAGTCCTTCAAAAGATGTTTGCTCGTTCCTAGCAAGTATGAAAGAAAATATTATACACCAAATTACAGACGAAGTGGAAAAATATGGTTCTTTAAAATATAATATGTGGTTGGATTGTAGCTACACGAAATCAGAACCGTATGCTGATGAATACAACAGTAAAGAATTCAAGACGTCGAATGTTCCTGTTTATAATGTACATGAATTCGAAAACGCTGTTGAGAAAAATATACAGAAGATATGTAAAGAAGAAAAAGAAATGGCTTTGAAAGTGTTGGGCTGGACCCTGGATTCGGTGAATAATCTGGAACTGAGAACAAGTGTATTGAGGTCGCTTAATGAATAAGTACCTGGTCTCTATGTATCCGTTGATAACAAAAATTTAAACAACTGCAACTTAATTAGTAAACCTGGATGTTATTTATAAAACTATGTGAACAAATTACTAATACATCCTACTTTACAGGCAGTTACCCAGCGAGTTAAGACGAGAACTTGGAAACTATAATATTGAGTGTTTTATCTATATGTATAAATTTGTACTGAGTGTGTAGCTAATGTGATGTTTTTCTGTTTTTATAATGCTGAAATATGGCTATGCTAGTTAATGGGAATAAAATACTGTATAAATGTATTTGATCTGGAATTAATTTTAGTAAAAATATCCTTTCAGGTGTAAAAACAAGAAGAAAAACATAAAATTAATGAATTATCAGTGTAAAACATGTTCAGCTGGGTTAAACCTGCAAAGCTTAAAGTAAATTTTATAAGCTTGCAAAGTGACTTAGCTGAAAGTTCACGAAACACTAAAACGAGTCCGGGTAGGAGGAGGGTTGGGATAAATAGGTGAAGAATGTTGATTTATATTGTTGGTGCTATAGTGAAAGGTTTTTGTATGCTTGATATGGTTTTACTGGGTAAATTTCATGTGGTGTAAATGTTACTGATTTGTTGGTGTGGTTTGTGCATTTGAATGGTCTGTGAAAATGATAGAGATCTGAGAAGTTGATTAACTCCGCCACTGGTAGTGTCTGGAACATAATTAATGATATAGTGATAGGATAAATCGAGGATATATTGAAACAGTAAATGAACGCAGATAGAACAAAAAAATTCTACATCCAAAGTTTTGGAAGATGAAGTCTGTTAGCTATACTGAATCATTCAAAGTGCTGATACTGAAAGTCACCTGCAGAGTTGCACCATGCTACAACACCAATATGATGTCACGTCTCAGGATGGAGGAGTGAGGAGAAAGTACAAAGTTTATTATTGCACCACACTGCGACACATGTATGTGCAGACTCGATGAGGAGGGGGAGGTGGTACAGGATGGTATCATGGTATGGAGAGAATAGTGTCACATGATTAGCATGCATGTGGTGACTTGGGAAGAAAGAGGAAGGCTAAACATGTTGGTGATAAAGAGAGGAGGGGGAAGTGTCTGGTAGTGACTTGAGTGTAAAGTATGGTGGGGTACTAAGGAAGCCTCGTCTAGTCATATAGTGTTTGTAATTTTTAATTTAATTAAAAAATCGTTTTCTGTGTGGAATGTGAGTGAGGTAAGGAAGGAATGTGAAATCGAAAAGTTTTCGGAAAACTTGGAGAAAACCCTTAAATTGTTATTTAGCTAGGGGGTGGGTTGGGGGAACTCGCCTAGGTGTGGTATAGTTATTTACTTCAAAAATAATTTTGTTAAAGAGATGTTTAATGTTTTGAGGTGTGAGAGGGGTGTGTTTGGAATACAAATCAGAACATTTTTCGGAAGACTCAGAGAAAACACATGTAGTTTATGTTATTGAATTTATTAGAAATCGTTCGCGGGAATAGGAGCCAGGTTTAGGTTATTAGCATGGGGAAGTGTGGAGGAGCCCACTCAGGTGTGTTACAGTTATTTACTTAAATTAATTTTACTAAAATATTGTTTCTACATTATTAAGTGTCAGTGGGGGTGATAGGAATGCAAAAACTAAAAAATTCGGAACACTCTGAGAAAACCACAATAGTTTATTTGATTGAATTTATTAAAACTGGTTTGGGAATAGCTAAGATAGGAGTCGGGTTTAAGATATTCGCATGAGAAAGGGTGGGGGGACTTAGTTCAGGTGCAGTATATTTACTTATTTAAACTAATTTTGTTAAAGAGATGTTATATGTTATGTTGTATGAGTGGGGTTTGATAGGAACAATATTTAGAAAAGAATTTTCGGAAGACTCGGAGGAAACCCTTTCAAGGCGGTTGCCTACATTTAAAGTAAAACAATTGACAGCAAGTATCGCGGACAAGAAGGATGCCAGAAACATGATTGACGATAGGAAATATTGATCATTCAGGCTGATTTTAGCTCCGTATTCAGCCTTCTTCAGCCCGATTGAGCAATACAGTATTTTTGAGTATTTGTTTAATTTTCCGAGAAAATGTTGAGGGAAATACGGAAAATTTTAATGTTTTTGAGGTAAAAAAGGGAAATTTTGAGGTAAAAACGGGAATATGACGTCATCCAAGATGGCGGCCGTGACGTGATTCTTGAATCCTACAATCCTATTCCCCATCCCTTTGTCCCAAAGTCGGCTATTGTATACTACTTTTATGCATATAGTTCGTTCTGTGCGTGTAATTTTATAAAACATAAATTATAAAACCGACACATGAAACAATTCCTTAAAAACTTTCAGTTAATAGGGTAAATTAATTATTGAGGACCTTTAAATGCATCGTTGAACCACAGTTAAACAAAATGGGTAGTTTGAATTAACAAACAGGAAACAAAATAATACTGCAACAATACTTTATATATATCGTGTGTAGGTCTACGTATGTGACAATTCCCGAAGATACGACTAAATCATAAATTACATTTAAATTAAATTTTTGGATTGACTGGTAATTTTGTGGATTTGTTTCTGTGATTTTCATATATTCTGTTTCAGTTTCGCTAATTTTAACTATTATTTTGATAGTTTAGTGGTCTCCAGGCGCTTTTAAATGTTAACAATAACTTTAAATTATTAATTTGTACTTATTAAGGGATGTTTTAATAAATTTTATGTCATTATTATTAATACGCTAACAATATGCAAGTATACAGTATTTTAAACGCGAATTTACTTTTAAGACCAACAGTAATATAAGTATAAAATATCAATCATATTTTTGTCATAATTACAACATGCGCTACAAAAATTGGCTGCAAGGTACGACTTACGCGTATGTTCACAGCATCACGTCAAGGTTAGCATAGGTTTGGAGGTCTATCGGATTTACAAACTTGTACCAAAATCCAAGTCGAATGAATAAATAAGTATTGTAGTAAAATAAATATTCAATTATCTGTCTATGAAATACTCACACCAACTCGGAATAACTGTCAAACAGCTGGACAGATTTTCTTCATAACAGCTAAGAACCTTTGGGATGAAACTATCTTCCAATAAAAAAAAATTTTTAAATTGGTCCAGGCGTTTGGAAGATACGAAGAGACAGACGGACACACATACAGACATAGGCGTCAAACTCCATTTTGAAATAAATAACTGTCACAAGAAAACTAAAAATACAAATAAGACAAGAAAACATAAATAAGCAGAGTATGCTTTAGTCATCAGGATACATACACAACATGAAATTCCAAAACTGGAATCTGGTCAGATAAAACAAGGAACAAACAGAAAATAAAAGAAATAACAAAAATATAAAAAACCAGAAAATCAGTCGCACTCGTGTTCTTGAACCCTGTGTGTCTACCTGATGACGGGAACAGATTCCACTTCCCGAAAAGTCGTTCATACTGACTGTTTGGAAAACTACTGTGTTTTATTTCGTTTCGTCGTTTGTGTTGTTTGTTGTTCTTTCTGTTTGTGTCCGACATCTTTGTGTTTTGTTTAGTCTCATCGTTGTGTCGTTTGCCGTATTTCTGTTTGTGTTTTTGTTTCGTCTCATCGTTATGTCGCATGTCAACTGGGGTATATAACCATACAAAAAAAGAAATTATTGTAAATTCGGATTTTTTTTCCTACCGTATAATCGATGCGTTCGTAATATGACGAAGGTAGTAGAGGTGTGTGTTGCGACGTGAGTTACAGTAGCCAACATTTGGCTATTTATTGTATTTGCCCCCCGAACTGCTGCAAGGTATTAATAAAATAACAGCATCTGAAGAATATTTGCTTGGACGGAAGAGTGCATTCAGCGATTTGGACCGTCGAAATTGACATTTGATGATTATGATAATACAGTAGTTTAAAAAATGACTGTCGTGTTCACACACCTGTCAGTACCAAAACAATCGAACAAAAGTATGGTAGCAGAGTATTTAAAGAACTCCATTAATAATAAAAATGTTACCTAAGGATACAGTGGTGCTGAAGTAATAAAACCAGGTGAGGAGCAATGGAAGACTGGTTTTCACAGTCTTCATTTTCATGGCAAAGTTTTTGTCTGGATACTACCATCCCAAGTTTAAAATCATCGTTGTTTGAAATCAAGAGCTAAACACGGCCGGAGTTTGATAGCGTATTTGTCAGTCATGTCGTGGTATTCTGTCAGATGCATTATTATCCTTCATTACCACTTCACGGTAAATAAAAATGAGTTATCATTTTGAGCTATCATGATCATCCGATTGTGCCTTTGTTCCCCACTGAAGATGCCAGTTGAGGTCCGGCATGGAGTTGTATAGACGTACAAACAGTAGGCTACCACTTTTAGTATATTTTTTTATTTGTTCAGAATTTGGTATTTAATTAGGATACAATTCTTGCATAACAAATTATCACATAATTACTTCAATAGAACTTAATTATTTCCTTTTATCAATGAGGAAAATCATGAAACATTATATCCTTGTGTACTCACTTTAAAATAATGGCATGAGTATTAAAAGTAAAAAATAAGAAAATAAAATAAAATTTTGTAAAAGACAAGAAAAATATATTTTAAATGCAAATGAAACACATCACGTAAGTAAAAGACTTTGAAAAGATGTTACCTACTGTGTTTCCAGCACAAGTGTAGTATCATAGCGAATAATTCGTCCAAAATGACTATAACTAATTAGAATACAAAACAATAGGTATCATAAATATATAGTGGGATCAGCATGAAAATATTTTATAAATATCAGTGACATTAAGAAATGATAATATCTAGAAATGCCAATAGTATCATTTACACAGGGTGAGTCGGGAGGAAAGGAATATGCTTTGAGAGATGATAGCACTGGTGATTCTGAACAAACTGTTTCTAATAATCATATGCCCATTTCTTAACCGTTTCAGAGACACCGAATGAAAACAACAAGGAACGGGAAATGTGCAGGTGACGGTAAATCACGATACTGTTATCGCATGTTTCGTTTAATTGTGTACATTTCCTCACAAAACATGTTCAAACACTCCACCACCAACTTCATTGCATTTTGCTTATCAGATAGACAGCTGCTGTGTTGCTGATCTGAGCTCATTAGTACATTGCTTTACTTGAGCAGAAGCATGATAAATACGAGCGAGAAGTTCCTCTCTTGTGTCCAACCTGCGCGTGGAGACTTCGTTGTATGAAGTTGAGCAGCAATTCGTCTCGAGCTAGTTGTTGGGCTGCGTTATAGTACCTGAAGAATGTTCTCAACTTCATTAAGAGCTTGTTGTACATGACGTTCGGATACAACATTTACACTGGGAAGTATACCATGGTCACGCAATCCTGCAAAAACCTTGCTAAACACCCTGCTATCTGGAACTCTGCAGTTAGGAAATCGTCTTTCGCACTCACGAACAGCGGCTCTGGAATTCCCGTCGGTGAAACCGTAGACAAACATCATGTCAGCATACACTGCATGTGTGAAGAGCTGTGGAAATTTTGACTACACTGAACTGTATTCACTGTACACGTAACAACACTGTAGTTCCCAATACTAGGGCAAGCACTGTAGGACTGAGTCTGAGTTAAACAACTGCACCATGCTTAGAGCGCCACCGTGTGGAAATGTACCAAATTACACACAACATAAGATAACAGTAGCGTGATTTCCCGTCACCTGCACTTATCCCGTTCCTTGTTGTTTTCATTCGGTTTCTCTGAAACTGTTAAGAAAAGGGCATATGTTTATTAGAAACATCTTTTTTCAGAATCACCCCTCAAAGCATGTACCTTTCCTCTCGACTCATCCTGTATAGCTCCCTGCGATGACCGTTTTCTCTTGTTTACCTTTGAATTACTTTCTCGCCGCCTTTTCCCATCGTTTTGTCAGCGAGTATAACGACCCAATAAGAGCACAGCATATCACCCATAAATAGCACAGCTACTAAGATATGACGTTCGAAATTAGCAAAGCTGAAAGTTACTACGGATTGAACAAGTTCGTCTCGAATGCTGTGAGAACACATTCCTGACTAGCCAATTTGTAAGCCCGTGTAATTACGCCCTGTAAAGTGTTCGACAATACAAACACTCAGATGACCTTGGTTGATAATGGGACTCGCATATACATGTAGATATTTCTGACTTGTGATTTAATGGCCTGGATAAGCATAAAATTGTCAAATGGACCACAAAGCAGAACGTTTCTGACTCTTAATTAAGCAGTAGGTCCGCAGCACACTCTGATATGCAGGGACTAAAACAACGTCACAAAGCGAACAACTTGTGTTTCTACATTTTTCGAGCTACCTGATAAACATAGTTCAAATAATTTTTTACAAAACTGAATTTATAACGTGTCTGATGTCCGTCATCGTCTTCAGGACACGAAATATTGTAAACTTAGTTTTGAATCTCTTTAATAAGGCTTAATTCATCTCTATTCAGGCTGATTTATTTTAAGTTAGGCCTGGCTGGACTTAACCAAAACTAATATTCAAACTAATATATGAATTTGATACATTTTCCACAAAAATTAATAGCTGGCTCACACCCTTTCAGCATCAATATTTACACGCCGCACAACGATATCCCTGAGCGTGGGTTCACTTGTTTGGCTATGCAGGCAATACTACCTTAAATTTGTCCGTTCTCTTATAAAATACGCATCGTAGAATGTGTGATCTTGAAAATCCTGACAGTGACGTTCTAAACGTAGCAACGCGCTTCTGTCCCAAAACGTCGTAATATAGCTAGGCGTTGAATATAGCCTTAGGGCCAATCATTACGCAAAGTATCTGGATTAGTAGTTTCAAAGATTTTTTAATTCCTTATAACCGTAAGAATGGCTTTTTTCTGCTCATAATAGTAAATAATCACCATCGTCAATCTAGGTGCGTAAATTAAAAAAAAAATCTTTACCAGCCTATAAATCGCACAGTTTTGCAAATTAATTTCGTGTGTCTGTATACAAAGCATTGAATGTGCTCCCAGAAGAAATAAGAATCACAACTTCTATACTGGGATTAAAAAATCTTTTAAAAAAGGTTTTTTTTTTTTTTTTTCAAGCAACATACTTAATTTGAAATTTCTTGTTTCCCAAATTAAGTTTTCTCGTATTTTTTAAATATTAGTAATAATTAGTTTTCTTTTACATTAAACATGTTATTTTATTTTAAAGCAAAAGTTGTAACTTTAAAATATTTGTTTACCTTAAAATGTTTCACATTGTTCTAGAATATACGTGATTATTTTTCCTTTCTTTATATTATTTTAAGTAAAATTGTTTTTTTGTTAAAACCATTATTTTCTATAAATAAACTTAGCTCCATAATCTTGGTTAACTCTAAGAAAAGGTGTACGCCTTAATTTCGCCATGTGAAACCTATGGCGTAAATAAAATAAAATAAAGTAAATAATTATGTCTAATGAGTATTGCCGGTAGTTTTCGTGAAATTATTTTTGCACCGCTTAGATTCAATGCCTTACGTTCACATCAGCAGCTATGATTCGTGGTTATAGACAGCATTCTTTGTGTACAGACGTCGCTTATTTGACTAAGCCAATCAAAACAACATTATTTCGATATCACTCGTCTGCGATTTGCGGATAGATTCCCAAAACTCTGAGAATTAAAACATCCAATAATTGACCAAGAAACATTTCTGAACGTGTGCTCACAAGTCATTGAAACAATTTGTTGCAGTGGCTTTTCCGCGAAAACAAGCGGCCATTATATAAATGACACAATTTTTTTAAAATCAGAATAGACTTCAAAAATTTGTATCGGCTCTCTCATTTGAAGATTGGATTACATACATGCACGGTAGCCTTTAACTGTTAGAGGAATTATCGTTATGACAGTCAAGTGTGAAACTTGGTTTTAATACGTATTGCTATTTGTCCATTCTGTATTTTTCTGAGACGAGACCAGCCTTGGTTGGAAATGTATGTAATAAAATCACACAGAAATTGATATCGTACGTCGACAGTGAGGTCAATATAGAAGGTAAGTAACATAACTTACGTGACAGGGACTAAGGGAGGCATTTGTTGGAAAAAAAAATCCCAGCATTAGGAGTGTGAAGAGAGACAATAGAAAAATCCTACGTCAGGATACCTTGACTGGGGACTGAACCCGTATCCTCCCGAATTCGAGTTCAATGAGTTAGTATTTTGCCACCTCACTCGGTGATAAACTTGAGCTCGATGTATAGGGAAGACAAAATAATTGGTTGACAATGTTTAGTTATATATTTATCGCTAAGTATCGCCCATAATATTATAAGTTCGTGCAATATAATGACATACTACAGAAAGCTGACACAACAATAATGGTTTAAACTCTCATTTGGAAGGACTCGGGTTCGATCCTAAGTCTGGCCATCTTGATCTCATTTTTCAATTTATTTCGTTTTATTATTCTAGAATTTACATCTCGTTGGCAATGTGGTTTTCAGAGATGGTTACACATATTTTTATATTCCACCAAAATTAAATAACACCCATGCCTCACCGAGAACTTGAAACCTGAACCTCTAACACCACAAGCCCGCGTGCCACCCGACTGCACCACGGAGGTCAGCCTGGTTTTCACTGGTTTCCCGAGATCACTCCAGAGAAATGCTGGTATGATTTATTACCAAATACCATGGCCGTTCCTCTAATACTTTTATTTAGCTGTTCAAGAGGCAGTGAAAATAATATAAATATTAATAAACATAATTACAGAACTTGTCTTGTTACAGATTATTAATACAGGTTTCTTACTTCCGTGTAAATTAAAGACAACTTGCCAGAGTGATATATATAATTTTCCTCTATCACAGAAGACAGTGAAGTCAGGAACATTTTCGCAACATATACAATTAAATGCTCTCGCTATGGTGCACACTTTTATCGTTAGAATAAACAGAAAATAAATAAGCGACTGTATTTCGCGAGTGCCGAATTCACCGTGATTGGAGACGCTTACGTGTGATGCGTGTTTGCCTAGATGCACAGGCGTTACATTTCTTTAGCAGCCGATAATACCCGAAGTGAACATAACTTTTTCAGTCGCTCATTTATTCTGAACAAAACTGTACAAACCACAACGTCGTATATGTACTTTTTATACATTATTTCAGTTCCGTCACTGTCACCATATTCCTCGTATCCATCATTATAGAGTAGCAACTAGAATTATAAAGGCAAAACAATTTAAAAAATAGAAAGTTTTGTTGCCTGAGTTATTGTCTTCTCAATGACACCGACTACGACTGCTATTTTAATTTGTAGACTTTTTCTAATTTAATGTTACGAATTAATAATTCATATACGATTAGGAAATGCTGTGAACAAAAATATTTTTTGTATTTCAGTAAGTGCACATTTCTAATTAAATTTGAATAAATTGTAAATGTATTGTTTAAATTAATATGCACAAAACATGTGCCAATGCTAAAAAATCATCTTAATTGTGGCGGTAATAAAATAGTCTAAAATGTGCATACATACACAATAAAGATTTTAAAAATATATTTTCCACTTATAAATAACCGGCAGTATTAGAGTATCCACTTTTATGTACAACCGCGATATTGAATCGCCTACTAAGCACTTCGACGTGCAGAATAGTAAGTACTGTTTGTTTGTGAAAATATTACACACATTATTTAGTGTTTCGTCGACTCTTCATCTGACCACGTGCAACCTCTTGAAAGCCTCCTCTACAACGCCGTAGTGATCTACACTCAAAGTATTACAGAAATACTTCTTCCAACACAAAGAAACCTTACATTATCCAACAATTTTCTGTGTATGGGATGTGTGTTAATGTAATTTTTTTACTCTCGTAGCTATATGGTTTTTACGGCCCTTCTATTCCCTAACTGTTGTTTTATGAAAGATGAGATCACATTCCTGTGTGAATCACTCTAATAATCTGGCTGTATTAATATATTTGCAGTATGATGTGACAGGTGCAAATATTTAAGGCCACAGATCCAAGACGCCATTTTGTTGATAATTTAAATAACCTTGTAAGGGTCATCTTGGTAGTTTTAAAGCTTTGGACAAAACCCTTATTAAATTTGTGGTTTTAGCAGCCACACAAGCACTTCTTCTCGAAAGAAATGTTTATGCATTCTATCTTTATAAAACGTTTCTCCATGTCACCGTATATTAAAAGTTACCAACGACTGAAGCTATGTTACTTAACTAGCTCCTAATTTAATGCACAAGCATAGTCTAGAGTGGAGATGGTCACGTCTATACCGTTTATCGGCAAACTAGGTCAAGGGTATCTTCCTCCCAAAACAGCATTCTTGAACGTGTCACCCAAAACAACTTGGGAACAACTTAAAGATATGAGGACAACTTGGAGTCCAATTTAATTTGGTTGTTTGCCATATAGGCTGACAATTACTACTCAAGGTTACAGGTGATACTCTAGACTGTTCTTAATACTATTTCTTTCTTTATTTAAACTGAAACTCAAGAGGTGAGACTTCGAGATCTTATGCTCCACAAGTGCATCGGCCTTGTCTACAGTGTGGGCTTGTAAGATTTATGACTTCCAGTCAGTTATTCTAAGGCTGGAGTGTGGAACTGTTTTGTCGCTTTGATAATGCTCTGCAAAATTGTCCGGTTTCGCTCTGAAGGCTTAGTTACAGGATAGCACATTCAGGGCCGGTCGTTAACCTTTTTCAAGTGGAAGCGAACAAAATTTTGGCCCTCCTTCTCTTCCCCGTGTAAAAATTAAAAATTATGTCTTCAGAAACAGAAATAGAGTTTTTGGAATATTTTGGCTCACGTGACAGTGTTATTGGTTATCAGTAATATTATTCATATTTTTCATACCTGAAGTAATGTACCTAAACACAAAAATATACTAGCGCTTATTTACAATTGGAGAATGTAAATGAATACAACAACAATGAGATAAAAATAAATTGAGGCAAAACTGATCAACCTAAATTATCAAAAACCGATTTTCCTGACTTCAATTTTTCTGAATTTCTTGAGTATGAAATCGGTGTCCATTTCATCAAGTAAGTGATTTTAAATTGCGATATCTGCCTGTCCACTCAAACGCTCTTGAGGCAAAGTTGAGCTTACACAAGTTTTTATAAGCTGTAGAATAGTGTCATAACCATTCAAATAATGTAAAGAAAATGTCCATGAAACAGTTTTTTTTATGAACGGCAAGGCTTTAACTGGAGAGCTTCCAGAGGACAGCACTGATGCAAAAATTAAGAGCTTGTTAAACAGTTTAACACATTTTATAGCACATTCTTTCCTGTCATTATAACACTGTGAAAATATGTACAAGAATCCTTCAACTCTTGTCTATCCCAAGCCTGCAGATTTTCAAAATCATTAAAAAATTTGGAACACTGAACACATCCTCCACAAGTTCAAACCTATATTTAAGCGATTATACTACTGTGCCAATCAAGACTTAGAATAAATTAACTTAGAAATATTTCCTCCCAACCTGAATAGGTTAATCTTCAGTCTCAAAGGATATTTTGTTCCTTCGACGGATATTTTTCAGATTCAGCAGCAACGCCGATTTTTTCTGCAAGTTCTTTTGGATATGTGACGAATTTATTGACGCCTTCATCATATCCCAATTGTTCTGGAAATCGCTTAACACTTATAAACGAGATTCACTGAGCTTGGCAAATATTTTGTAACCATTAGCAAGACCTTGAAAAGGAACTCATGCCAGGTTACTAAACAACACAGAAACGTAAAACTTTGCAGTTTTATTATTTACTATTTGTAAAGCAGGTTTTCACCGAAATCAATCTAGTTTCTTGTCTTGAGAAACTTAATACTTATACGGTAACATAAAACAGAGCAAGAGAGAGAGAGAGAGAGATAGAGAGAGGGAGAGTGACATTTTAACCACTAAATTAATTAAGTGGTTTCCACAGAGCAGAAAATATTCTCGAGAATTCATATGAAGTACTATTTCTGGACAACAACATGATTTCCTTTCGTGGGGGAGCCAGTATCATAGCCCTGATCTCTCATGTTTTTTAAAGTGATGTTCCGTGTAGATAGCTCATTGACCAAAGTTTTTGTGAGCCCTTCACCTGTAGTATACGTGACAGATATGTAACCTAACAAATGTTCCTGAACTAACAATTCCTCTTTTCATACCAGTTTAGGAAATCTTACCGCTAATAATTTGTTCTTGGTGACTTACATCAGGTGCAGTGTCACGTATGATGAAATTACATATTGCCCATTTTATCTCATTTGCAATACGTACGATCTTTGATCTTAGTAGACAAGAGACCAATAATCACAGTTTGTATATTTTTGATTAAACATTCAGAAGTAACTTGTCATATGTTCAGTCATGAAAACAAACTTGGCAAAGTATTCTACTAGTTCCAAAAATGATCGTTGTTACACTGTTAAAAATTTCCGTGAATTTACGGACAATCTTACGGAAACGTCTGTTTAATTAACGGAAACATTATTTTGTAACACAGCTATACATAATTATGTGTCATTAATTAAACATATGTCAAACTGCGAGAAGAAACTAAATAAATAACCGAACGCATTATTGCGCCTGCATCCTAAAGAAGTCACATAAATATGCG
>PNEQ01018557.1:0-14143 GCA_003012365.1 Medauroidea extradentata | reverse complement strand
TTCTTCGCACCATATAACATACTTGTGATTGTAGAACTAATTTAAGTAACAGCAAAGATACCACACGAATACCAATATTCATATCGTCGCAGTCCTCATTCTCAGCTTTCTAGACACACATGCACACCCACGCATGCGTGCACACACACTGTTGAAAATTCTAAGTTAATACGTTAATAGCGTACACTTTGATTTTAGATATGCAAACGAAAGGACGTAAGGCAATTGGTATGTGCAGGCATAACATAAACCTCCTAATTTCTGAAAATGTTCTGTAGCATAAGAAATTTAAATGCAGCAATATTAAGACCATTAATACATTAATTATGCACAAAAAAATTAACACATATGAACTAGGTATTAACCTCGTATTCTCAAAATCGTCAGGCTGCATGTATTCATTAGACGTTAATGGCGCCGGTGGTGTTTCACTAGCGTCCATCGCAGACACATTATTTTGTTCTTCCAGTAGGTTCCGATTTTCCATTCTTCTTTGAGAATGCCATCGTCTTTTGGTCTTTGCCCGTTTATCCCTTTTTCGAGGTCGCCCTTTCTGACGAAGTTTCCCATCAACAAATTTTGGACGACCCATTTCGAATAACTTCAAAAATGCTTTTTATAACAGTACAAATAGTATAAATAGTACGTATTCATACGTAAATATAAACCACGTAAATCCACAAAGACGTCTACAAACGCCTGCACGCACACTACACTTGCTGTGTAATGTGAAGCGTCGCCTTAGTTATGGCAACGCCGGGCGAATACGTGCGGGACCGGGCCGTGACGAGCTCAGTTCCTGGAGGTGGGGTAGCTATCTGCTAGCATCCTAGACTCGCCGTCGCCACGAGTACTGCGGGTTGCATATGCTTCAGGCGCTGCTTATTGCGCGCTCAAAACACAATATCGGAAATAGCTACCCAATTTGCGTATTTTGTGTAATAACTGCAATTTTGAAGCTGCGCTTGAATAATGGTAGTACCGTGCATAGAATGACACAAATTGCGTTAACTTGTGACATAAATTGTTATTTTTACGAGGCAACAAAAAAAGTGATTTTCTTTGTCATAAAACATTTTGAAAAAAAAAATGTTTCGCATTTTTCAATACTTTATTATATTCCTCAGTAGCAACTTGCATGCTATGCCAAATTTCAACGATCCAAGTCAATTCCTTTGAAAGTTTTGTAGTTTTTCAAATAGAAGAATTCCACTTTTTAACCACTTGTAGTTAAAAAACTACGTGTCTGAAAAGAGTTATATTTCGTGTAACGAAAATCGTAATACAGATGTATCGAAATAACCAAAAACCATTCACAAAAAATTTCTTGCAGAGCACCCTTAATGTTTAATTATACGCAGTAGCCGCTCGTGATATTTTTCAAATGTTAAATTTTTAGTGCTCACTTATTCCCGAACGACCTATAAGTATGTTTTTTTCAAACGAAAATATTTTACAAGTGCCCATTGTACCAATTTACGTAAATAACACGCTTCGAACTAGGGCTGAATGCCATTGTTAAGACATATTGCTCATTGAAAACATTGTTTTGAAGCCCCTCCCTCCCCCTCAACTTCCTCCAACATAGCTAAGAATGGCCTCTTCAAACGTCCGTAATTCGAAATGGACTAACACTATGTATGCGAAACTCAGAATCTTGTATTGAACTGTGCTACATTCTTTTATACATAATTATTTGGCCGCAATAAGTCTCATAGTAAAATTGATAGGCGGGAAGCTTGTTCGCTAGTTCAGCGCTTGGCTCGTTGTGGCGTTGCGGCATTTGATACGCGCTTCAAGGTCGCTCTTATAGTTCCGTCACTTCGACGCCTCTAATGCACTTAAAACAAGTTGTGAAATTTGCGAAGACTTTCTTTGTGAAATCATTAGCTTATAATGTTACAAAGGGAAACTTCGTAATACTACAAAGGAATTCTTTGTACCTGTATATCGACAAGGCACTTCTTTGTAGTCGTACAGACTGTTGTAAATGTTGAAAAATTGTCCTTGAAAAATTATTAGTTTGTGATGTTAAAAGGAATTTGTTTGCAAAAAACTTAGAAAAATGTGTAGTCTACCAAAATCATAAGTCCGCCGAAAATTACAGTGGTCTAGGGGTACGATGCGTAGAATCGGAAGTGGGGGGAGAGTGGTTCGAAACTTAGCACTTCCAATTTTTTTTAAAACATTTCATGTGAAAGTCCTTTATTCAAAAGGTATTTGATAAATAAGTTCACTGTTGTTTATGAAGTACAATGAGCATTCAAATTATTATTTTTCCCTTATTGAAGGTACAACTACATGTCTATTCCTTGTAATGTTACAAACATTTACTTTGTATTTTATTACAAGGGCAACCATTGCAGTTTTACAAGGCTTTTCTTTGCAACTGGGTTTCTAAAGTTTTTCTTTGTAAAGTACAAAAAATTTTTACAGTGGCATGCGAAGTTAGGCAGTGCCCTTAGGTGGTAAAATGAAGCTTTATTTAAATATTTGTGAACTAAATATATAATAAATTGGTTGTCAACAATTCTCACTTGATAACTAATTCAGGGTTGCGAATGAAATTGGAATTGTTACGGAAGGAGAAAAATATTTTAAATATTGTTGATAAAACAAGTAATACATTTTTTAATTTGTGTAATTATTCAAAAAGTCTCCGAAACCCCGTGAGCACCGTGTTAGGTGTTGCAGGATTCAGCACATAATTCCTAGGACCCGTCGAGCGAAAAGGAAAGCGAGATTTACGGCAGAAAATTTCATCTTTCGTTTGACAGACATTATAAAAACACAACTCCTTCCTTTTTTTTTTAATTTAAAAATTTCTCATTATGAATTTTAGTTAAAGGTCCAAAAAGTATGTAATTTTTTTCTCAGAAATAACTGAGACGGCAGTGATAAATAAACCGCAGTAGAGAGAAAGTGAGGAAGGCATAATGCTTTTAAATAATTAATGTCAACGAGTTATGTTTCCATGAGTAACGTGTTTTTTTTTTTTTTTCGCCCGGCTGCTCACGGGTTTCGCGAATCCTAATGGAACGGAATGAAAAAAGCGCGTTGGAGGGAAAACGGGGAAGGGGTTGGTTTGGCCGTGCCGTCGCACGCACCCGCCATGAATTATTCACGGCGAACGAAGCGACAGACGCGGTCGATAACGTAAACGTGCACTGGCCGGGCGGCAGCCGTGCGGTGCAGTGCTGTGTTGCGGGAAGTGCAGTTTCCAGGCGCTTGGTCGTCTCCCCCCCCCCCCCAGTCAAAGTAGTCAGTTGGTAGAGACAGGAAAATTTCGCGAATTCAAAGACCTTGCAGGCTAGAGTCTATGCAGACTCAAGCCTAGTCTATTCGTTCATTGTCTACTGGTCCACTGAGTAGCAGCTAGTTGACAAATTGTCGGGGCTAGAGTATGCATAGGGTTGTTGATTCTAACATGCTGGTCATTGAATTTGCGAAAATTTCCTGTCTCTATCAATCGGTCATGGTGCATAGCTTTTTCCATTGGTGCAAAAAACTCAAAACTTGTTTAACGGAGTGCTTTGAAACTAAAAACAGTCATACGATGCTTAGTTGTATGCAGGCGTTTTACAAAGTAATGCTCCGTTCGTTCGCAAGAAATTATTTTGGCTTGATTTTGGCTTATTTGTGTAATGAAGTTGGTAATACTTTTAAGGTGCAAAAATCTGAAATGATATGAGGTTTATTGCTACAAAAATAAGTACAAATTATGGTATATTTGAGACAAAACAATGTAGTGATTCTTCGAAATGAATATTATGTTGCTTTAAAAAAATATTTATAAAATCACAAGACTACCGGGCGTGGCCTTGCAGCGTCTACTTCACCCTTCAGTGACGGCCTTCTGTTAAGGTGAAAAACTCCCCAGACAAGCCCTCTAGCTTGCAAGGACCTTGCAGATTTGTTCTTATTGCCATTTTATGTCTATCTGAAGGTTTTTAAATAGTCGGGCCTATCATTAGACCTGCACCATTCACCTAGGCTGAAACAGGCCTAACAATACGCTCCCTACGCAAACTGCCAATGAGTTAGAACATGTTTTTATTTGCTTCGTACCGTTGGTATACAATCGTTGGGATGGATAAATTCACACTCTCTTTTTGTCTATGTTTCGATAGAGCGGAATTTTAAAAATAAATTAAGAAATTATGGCAAAAGAAACCCTACAGTTGCTGTTAACACTTTTCTAGACGTTACTCGCTCCCGCATTATTTCTCTGCTTTCTACTTTGTGCGTAAACGTATTTAAAACACTTGCACGCGAATTATACCTGTAAATTACAAAGTGTTAACTTATTAAAAGTTTGAAATTGTTTACTAAGTTTTGAATTAAAAATTCGCCAAGGAATTAAAAATTCATTGAACTTAAAATTTCTGGTGCGTTTTATGCTGCATTCACAACCAACAATTAGTACGGTCGCACAAAAGAGAAACACACAGTATGCATGGAAGCATTCACATAACAGCGTAGTGTGATTACGTACGTACGCTAATGGGTGGTTGCGAATTCAACTTAAAATTTGCCGCAAGAACGCAAGACTAAATTTATTAACCCATTAATATGTTTTTCAAATACTTTCTCTTTTTTGTCGTAAAATGTTTTATATGTTTAGTTCCAAAACTTTTGAGATTTCGTAATTTGCAGCTGACATTTTGCACTAACAAAAATACTTTTTTTTTGCATATTGAGATTCCCTGATAGTGTGAATCCAATCCCAAAAGTCTCATGTTCGTATGTGTGTACGTACGTTAAGTGTGGTTGTGAAGCCAGATGTAATGTTTTCTATTACATGAGTACTGGCGGCCAGAACCTACGGCGTAGGAATGTGGGAAGGTGCATGTACATTGTAAGGATGTTATCCGGTAATGCAGCTGAATTAAATTTATCACGTGACTTCTTTCCAAAATTGCTGAACGCTTGTTCCTTGCATAGAGCGAATATTTATGCCTTGCTGGCCGATTACTCAGAAATCGAAATTAGTGTTGTGCAAAGGAGTGCTTTACTTTGGCGAAACTTATTTATTCTTACGCATGCGTGACACGTTTGCAGTCAAACTCGCCGAGTGCCGGACCTAGGTGTAATACGAATACAATACTATAGAAAATAATTTGTCTAGAGCACACACACACAAGCTTTGCTCATGTGAGTGTGTCGTCTTCCATTATATAAAAAGTATTTATGTAAAGTGCTGTAATCGGTAGGCCTATATGGAAATAAATTTATTATTGTACTAAAAATAGTGGTGAAATATCGGCAGGGAACAAAGCATCGAATATCATCTGTATGTTTAACCAGATTACGCATAGAGACATGGAAATTTCGCGTTATTTTCTTACAACACACTAGACTGCAAGTTGTTGTTCTCCCGCCCGACATGTCCCATTGGCCGACAATGTCGTGAATAGTAGCAGGGAATATTTTGTCAATAATTATAAGTTATACGGTAGTGTTAACAATCGATCGCATGTAAATCAGTCGAATACGTAAATAAAATTACATAAATACGGGCGAAAAATAACAACCCTGGTGGTTCTCGAGTATCCACAGTTCAAAATAATAATGCGAATTTTACACGTGTCTACGCATAAGGCAAATATGTCGCTGTGTAGTATTATACATATTTTGTTTTTGTCCGTAGTAGTGGAGAGGTATTTTAGGTAACAATTTTAGGGTTGCACAAATGGCGTGACCTCAGAGTCACTAGTACATATATTAAGTAACGGTAGTAATGTCACCACTATACGATAATTATGGGAGTATATAGAGATGGGGACTGGTTTGCATGTTTTCCTTTATCCCTTCTTCCCGTCAGAAATATGAGCCCTAAGAATGTGTGCAAGTCAAGGTACAAATAGAGTTGCCGGTGTTGTTATAAAACTTATGCCGATTGTTTTCATACTTTTGGGCCTTAGTTATTTTTGGTTCAGTAGAGCTCGTTACCGAAGAAATTTTGTTAAAATTTATTGTTGTTCTTCGAGTTATGGTCCTTTGATCATTTGAGATAGAAGATAGAAATATAGACAGCTGGGGTAATTTATAGAAAAAAAACCGGTATTAATTCACATACACACATGCCTACACACACGAGTTTGTCATACAATGGACGATTGTTCAGTCAATTTTATTGTTTTTCAATTAAAATACCATTTGCTGTGGTGTTCGAAAGTAATAACGGTAGTTTCTGAAGTGAAGTTCGTGGAACGCTTTGTGAAGTTTTCATGATTCTGTTTTAAATGGCAAATAATTAGTGCACAAACGGAACTGTTATATTTGTTAGGATGGAAGTTGCGATAATAGTAAGGGGACAAGATACTCAGTGTTTGAAACACACCCACGTGTTAGTATAACATTATATATAGGGTGCATATTTTTTTCCTGGCTGCGTTGCGGTCCAGATGGGTTCTTGTTGAAGTTAGTTGAATTATAGCCTTGTCCAGTTATTTTATTAGGACCTATCTCGACGAATTTCTGTTGCAGGGTGCGAAAAACTTATCTCGTGAGTCTTGGTCTGCCAGTACAAACCCTGGCTTTGCGGATTTAATCTTAAATATTCTTTGACGTGAATTGTCGTGATAGCCTTCTTTAGTTTCCGCAGTTTGAACGTTCTGCCGCACAGAGGGATCCTTACTAGGTAGTAATGTCGAAGCGGTGAATTTTACGTAAGATTTTGCGATCGATTGCATGGAGTTCCTTTGTACTTGGGAAGGTCGACACAAAAGAATATTTCATTTAAAACAACTGAAGTGACTGTAACGTGGCTATTCGTGTTTTTATTTTTATTTATTCGAACGACATCAGAAAAATTGCACTTAATTTTGCATAGTTTTTTTTTTCGGAAGCGCTGTGAAGATAATTAGTTTTTTTAAATTTTGCGATGCAGGGCAATTGTAAGTTATGTCTATGTTCATTTACGGTTTATTTAATGCGACGGGCACCAGTTTGTATTTCGAAATAAAAAACAGTTATTTGATTATGTAGGCATTCTCTCGGAGCCACGAAGCTTCATTCCTCAGACAGTAGGCTTTTCCTTCCCTTCGAGAAATTACCAATCACGTCGGCCGTGGAAGGGAAAGAAGATGAGGGCGGTCTCACAGGGAGGTTATTGCAGAGGTCGTGGTAGTAATAAGCGAGCTATTTCAGGCGGCCTCGCGGGAGATGCGACATTTTAGCGGGCAGAGCAGGCTGCCTTCCTCCTCTCGACAGTCGATATGGGGTGGCGTATCCTTGTGATTGATGCGAGCCGTAACAGCGGCGCAGCTGTGCAGACGTGCCCCGGCAGATGGAACACGTTTACGAGACTTGTGCCTGCTTTACGGCGCGCCGCGGTGCCTTACCGCCGGGCTTTTACTGTTCGCCGCCATTTATAGCCTAATTACATATTTTACAGTGGCTGATGCCGGGTGTATTTCTGCCAGTGGCTTTGTTCCGATCCTCCGTACCTTTCCCGCTAAAACATCGCAGTCTTTCTGGCAAGAAGACCTAAGTGACAATGTTTTCTCGAGCAAGCCCGTGTCACCGTGCCATAGGTTGCGTGTGCTTTAAGGATGTTCAGGTTGGAAAAATGCATAATTTTGTATTGGTTCGATATAGCGTTACTTGTGTCACTAACACTATGTCGTATAGGTATAAAATTATGCTTCTTGCCACTTCAATCCCTTTAACTCAACACTCAGGCTTTCAAGTAAGTACGCAGAAGGCTCTCTGATTTCATTGACGTCTGGATATTGCTTGTGCGAGGTTTAATATTAAGATTTACGCCGACGAAGTGCGGAATGAAAGGGCTCGCCAATAACATTACGTTGCATCGGAGCATTGATAGCTTATCTGAACATTGTAGTTGTTTGATTGGCGAATATAGGACATTTATGTTCAACTGAAAACTTGAAATATGTGGTGAATAATATCTGATTTACTGAAATTTAGCCATATGCTTCTATCGTAAGTAAGTGTAGGGACTGATATGTGACAAACCGTCAGTTGCAATAATTGCATTTTTAAGGCGAGAAAACTGCAGTTATAGGTTGTACCCGAAGTATTACTTCCAACTAAAGGGGAAAAATATTTTGTGGGTATTTACCCCGCAAAACTTATTTTGTGGTCACAACAAAAACATTTTGTTGACACCACTAAAATATTGTGGCTACAATAAAATAATTTTGTGTTTACTACACATTCATTTTGCAGGGAAGACTTCCTACAAAACTTTTCTTTCAGTGTAATATTTTCAATTTGTAGAAATGGAATGTGTACCGGTTATAGCCAACTTAATTTTCTGATTACAATCGTAAAAGGAAAATGGGTGAAGTAATATTCCTACCTGTCGGTTATGTGCGTTTTCCGCAGATATTTTGGAGCCGAATTAAACAAGCGGTGGGACCAGACATATTTCGTGATATTCCTCCTAAAGGTTATATTTTATCAGAAAAGTGGGCAAAACAACCAAGTAAACCAACAATATAAAAAGAGTATAATAAATTATTCACTTCACCCAATTATGTCAGACTCATAAAAATGAAAGGAAAAAATTGCGGTACACGTGTACCTATACAAACTATCAAAATACGCGAACTGCTTAACGATTTTTGATGCAACATTGACAGGAAGAGATTGTGGATCTAACACGAAATTACTTATGCACGTTAAATTAATAGGTGTGTATGTGTACTCTGGTGTTGCTGACCAGTTGCGTCTCGCACCCTAAAGACGAGAATAGATTTCATTTCCAGAAAGGTAGCATTCTTCGTTGTTTAAAACCTGTGTTAGTCATTTGTGCGCTGTCCACTATCGTACTTGTCGTAGACAATGTATTTTCATACTCAGTGTTCGTTTTCATCCATTTGTTCTATTGCTGTCTTGTAGCAGTCTGATTTTCCAACTCGGAATTTCTTTGCATTCCTTGCTGACTGCTGTGTCGTCTGTTGTCTTACAATTTTCTGTATGTTGTCAACTGTTGCCTGTCGAATTTCATTATAATATTACATTCTGCATTCAGTGGTTCTGTATTTTTTGTTTGTTTTTCGTTTGCGTTTGTTCTGTAGTAGTTGGACTGGACTCCCAGTTCGGAGTTTCTTGAATGTATGTGTATATATATAAACAAGCATGTTAATTGTTTTTGCATCAAGTACAAGATTTATTTTCTTTACTATCAACTTTCTTGCTGTCTTGGTTGTTTTTTTACAACTTTTGTCACAAAATCGTAAGCAAACGAAACCGATCACGATTATTTCAAAACACGTGTTGAAGGTTTGTTTAGCTACGACGCCGACGCCATTGATGCACAATAAACGACGGGTGCGGGGGGGGGGGGATAAAAGGTAGAACTAGCGCCAAACTTACGACTGGCGGCTGGCCCGTAAGTTAACAGGACGGTGCAACGTTTGGCCAATAGAGATATCCTGGTCGCATTCGTGGTGTGCAGTAAGGTAACAGGAAAGATCTTACACGGCCGATTGTATCCAGCCAACGACAAACGACAGCAGCCTGCTCATTGAAATCCGTCTAGAGTCTAGACCATTTGCACTTACGTGCCCCGCCTGGCTGAAGGTATTTTGCATACACGAGCCCTTGAGGCGCCGGAGCGTGAAGGCGATACAGGAATGCGAATCGAATACATAATAGCCCTTACAAGCAAGGCACAGAACTGGCGATGTGTGCTCACCTCTGCGAGACTTTCAGCAACGACCTTGCCCTTTTATAGTTTAATAATAATGGTACAGTACGACGGAATGCCCTAATAGTGTATAAAGAAGGTGTGACGCTGTTACATGTTCTTGCCTTATGCGCATTCGGGTTCTATTGGGATTGATTACGTAATACCAGAGTTTTAACTAACGTGTTTACAAATATTGCAATAATTATTTACTTCATAATACGCCTTCCGTCCACGGTAGTATCTGTAAATATTTTCTTTTCAATTGATATTTACAGTTCCGTAAATCGCAGTTATTTTGTTACAGCTGTAGGTGACTTTGTCACTTGTAATATTTATTTTGTATAATTTGATTAAAGAATTATATTTTAAACGGGTGATTATAATACATGGTTTATAGTACTCAAAATATAGATAATTATTTCTTATTCAAATCTCCTAAAATAGAAAATTTAGACTGTCGCACAGTAATGTCTGCTGTCACAATGTCACCCCGGTTTACGGTAGGCTTTCGAGTGTTAATACTCAAGACACACTGAGAAAAAAATTTTGTTGGTGCAAACAAAATTTGTTTGACTCAACCAAATAATTCGTTTGTATAGGGGCAACGAAATATTTGTTTACTCGTACCAAATTATTTTGTTCCCTCGATTTGTTTGAGGCAAATAGCTGAATTTTGTTAGCAGTACCAAATATTTAGTTTGTCGTAAAAATATTTAGTTGGACATATGAAACGCACATGCAATATTTTAAGAACTAAAAAAAATTATATTTAATTAACTTAAAAAAATTCTGAAATTTTAAGACAAAAATAATATGTATGGCTGGGCCGAGATTTGATCCATTATCCCTTCACTTGTCTCTTTCTGCTCATGACCTAACCAACTGAGCTACGAATGCTCCTGTTATATTGTGATTATTATTTGTATAGGAATAGTCGGTCGTAATATTAAATTACGCTTGTACTGCTTTATTTTCAAAAATGTTTGTTTTCCGTCTGTGAAAAGGTAAATAACGTAAAATAATATAACCAAATTATTGCCGTGCACCGCAGCACAAAGAACGAGACGTGGAGCTGCGGTGTTTTTCAAGTTTATAGCATTTTCTTTTGTGATCGATCGAATTAACCACTTTGAAAATGTTATAGCTAAAGTTAAGATACTTGAATTATGCTGATTAACAGTTTAGACGTCCTACTTGTCGCACAAGCTTATATTTTGAAAGTTGAGGTATACAATGTTCGCCATCTTGTCGCTCACGCACGCCAGCCTGCCATCTTCCGCAAGTCAACCAAATGGATTTAGTTTCGCCAACAAAGTCATATAGTCCATCGAAAAAAATGTTGGTTCAAATCACATCATTCATAACTAACAATATTGTTTTGTTGACAAGTTGTAACAAGTTGTTTGTTTACACAAAATATTTATGTGACGTCCTATAGTTACCAAATATACGTTTGGCACAAACAAAGTGCGTTTAAATAAATAATTTGGTCGAGGGAAATAATTAAATTTGTTTGGAGGACTCCAAGCTTGGTCTTACCAACAAAATTTGTTTAGCTGAAGCAAACATCACCCAAACAAATATATTTAGTATAATGATACAATTCTTTCTCTCGGTGCAAGTTTATTGTGTTTTTCAGAAATGTATTTTTAAAAGTAAGTCAGTCACCCAACACTCGACATATCTCATTCCAGTTTTGCCTAATCGGCTCCCAGTAAAGGCGAGACAGTATGCGCATCAAGCTTCACCGTAATCAGTGGCAAGTCACTGAACTGTTGTAGTCTTCACGTCGGTAGATAGCCTATTATAAGTGACGATATTTTGGTCAGTAAGAAGTAATTTACTTCCAGAAACAAGATAATTCATATCGATACTAAATGTTACCATCTATTTCAAGACACCTTTGCTATTACAAAGGAATCTAGTTTGGTATTTTAAAAAAATTGGTGAGAATGAGTAAATTTTTGCATAACTTTGAGTTGTAACTGTTACTGAAATTTTCAAAACTAACTTTTGCCAAACGCGTCTTAAATTGCGTTGATACACCGACTTTCAGTTCCTGTAATTTTGATTTCACAAGTGAAATCCTTTTTTTTTTTTTTTTTTTTTTTAATAATTTTTTTTTCTCTACACAGCAAGAGCCATTGACATGTTATCTGATGTGTAAAATTCAAATAGTGTTTGATACATTAAAATTTTTAATATTTATGTGTTCGAAACAATTAACGCCTAGGTCTTTAGCGCTGGTGAGTGGTGACATGATGTGAGTATGGTGCAGCGCTGGAATGTAGGTGCAGGGAAAACAGGAGATCCTCGAGAAATCACGCCTATCAGCGGCAAGCGAAAATTTGGAGTGCGACCCCGCATGGAATCGAACCTGGGGGCTTATTCCAGGTTATTCGTTTCCATAACGAATTCGTTACTTTTCGAATCCTTATATAACGAACAAAATCTTCGAGAATGAAAAATTCGTATTCTAAGAGGATCTTCGTTACAGCTCGCTGAAACTTCGGCAATGTTCGGGCCTTCGTTAGCCTCCCTTTTCGGTCCTATAGCCCATCAACGCAAATGCAAGATGGTAACACTACTCACATAAACATTAACTAAATATTTTATAGTAATGAATAAAACTTTGTGAAATTGTATTTTTTTAATAGGCACGACCTAATATATAACAATATTTATGATTATGTTTCTAGCTGAGCACTTTAAATGTTATTATTAAAGAAATAGTATGGATTAAATAAAAGATAAATTTCGTCGAAAGTCCCGCATTTGCTGTCTACAATTTTCTTTAATTTTGTCAGTTTGCATATACTGGGCATATTTTCCAAACAAATGTTTGTTTTGAAAGTTTAACATTGAAAACTCCATTTGACATCCCGACATATATTCGTAATTACGTTAAAAAATACAAATACTTTCGTTTATACCTAAATAATGTCAATCATGAGTCAGGCAGAACTTCTTACGTAAACTGATATCATCGGAGACGAAAAAGTTTAATACACGTAGCCGGAAAATACATTTGTGTTGGGCCTTGCGACTGACTTGTATAGCATGCATCTTAGGAAATAAATAATATTGTAAGGGGGCGGAAATTGTTACAACTGAGGACGTTATAATGTGTATAAATAATATTAAAACTGTATTCGCGCATATTATTTGTAGTAATGTTCAAACGAATTATTTTCATACTAGGCGAAGTTAGACAGAGTCTATTAAAATATAAGCCTATACAAATGCTGCTGCTGACGAACATTAGGGGTGGCTTATTTATTTATTTAATGTAATGTCTCAGTCTTGTGGGTTTGCTAGCTGGGCTCAAATGTGTGTGTGCTTAAAAAGGGTTAATGTATTGATCTATTTCTGGCCTACTGTGTTTATTGCCACTGTCCGATATGATTTTTAGTGTCCTTGCCCTATAATTTTTAGTGCCTCTACACGACAATTTTCAGTGCTTCTGCCCTACAAATAGTGCTTCTGCCCTAAAATGTATAATTCCTCCGCTGATCCATGATTTTTTATGCCCCTGCCCCACAGTTTCGAGTGCACCTAACACTGTCCCATGTTTTTTTGTGTCACTGTTACACATTTTTTTTGTGTCACTGTCACACATTTTTTTGTGTCACTGTCACACATTTTTTAAAAAAATGCAACTACCTTACAAATTTTTGTGATTAACCTAAAAGTTTCTGTACCTCGGCCACGACCCTGTCCCTGCATTTTTTAGTTGTCCTACCCTACAATTTTCTTTCTGTGCATCTATCCTATTGTACCCTACCCTACAGTTTTCAGTACCCCTATCCAACAACTGTATCTTACCCTACAATTTTCTGTACATCTGCTCCATGATATTTAATATCCTTGCTTAACATATCCAGTGCACCTACCCTACAATTATGTTTACCTCTGGCCCGTAATTTTAAATATTTCTTCCTCACATTTCCTGTGCCCCTACTGTATAATACAGTGCTTAGCCCAATACCCTAAACTTTTCTACCTCATTATCAATTTTAATATCTGAAGAAGGTAAGGGAAGTTGGGGAAGGGATTCCAACATTGACAAGTATGAATGGACAAACTGCGGTAAATAACAGAGAGAAAGCTGATATGCTGCAGGCTCAGTACTATTCAGGGCTTGAAGGAAAGGAGAACTGGAATAGTGAGACAAATAAACAAAATGAAGTGGATCTGGGACTTCCTCCAGGGACAGTGGCAGAGAGTGAAAGGAGGGGTGTAATTGACTGCGGACAGCGATGTAACATCAGGGGTGCCATAGGGAAGTGTGCTCGGTCCGGTATTGTTCACCATTATGGCAAATTATATGAGTATTGGGATTAGGGGCAAAATAAGATTGTTTGCAGATTGTGTTTTATACTCAGTGGTAGGCAGTGGGATCAACTTGCAGGCAAACATTGACAGGATGTGTTCGTAGACTGTGGAAAACAAGATAAAGATCAATGTTCGTAAGACTAA
>PNEQ01018556.1:0-42500 GCA_003012365.1 Medauroidea extradentata | reverse complement strand
AACTTCCTAAAATGTTTAGGAAGTTACTATCCCAGACGCAGTATGGGGCAGTTACTATACTTCCGTCTTGTATATACGCAAACTTTTAGAAATGTTACAATACAAGTCTGGTAAGTTTAGTATGCATTTGACTGTTTTATAATTAGGTTCAGGAGTGTTACCATGGATGTTTGGGAAATTATTCTACCATACCTACTTTCTTAGCATTCCTACACGCACGTCTGGTAAATTTACAAACTATTGCTTTGAGTGTACATCAATACTGAATTTCATGGTTCACGTCTGAATTTTAAACTCATTTTTCCAAGCATGTAAGAAAAAAGGACCTGGGTTCAGTATGGCATCAGACCCTCCAGTTATCAACCGGAAAAATTCGCGGGTTCAATCAAATATCGTAAAGGACAGTATGGGAAACTCCAGCTATTTAGCATTGTTAAAGCGTTAGACGTGTTATCGACGGCGAGAGCTGGAAACACTAGCAAAATTCACTTTCTTATGTCTCTATGTTCTATGGTGTTTACAAATTTACAGACGGATTTTCTCTTAGGCTAATGGTATGAGAAAGTGTTTATTAATATTTTAAATTTTTACTTATGAAAATAATATCAAACAGAGTAGGTCTACATCTTAAAATCATAATTACATTTCAATTTATACATAACAATATACAAAACTTGAACTATTCATAGAGCAATGTGCTACTACATAAGGAACAGCGCCCCTGTCGGCAGGAGCTGGAACTAAATAAACCGTCTCGTGTTTTTCAGATGAGTTTCCTATATTATCCTTGTACAATATTTGGTTCAATGACATGTAGGCTAGCCTCCAAGCATATCTGTGTATTCAAGCAGACAGCAGTTTCTCATTGGCTGCTCGCCGACACCAAAGAATAAGTAATAACACAAGCAACAAGACGTTATTTTTATCCTATATATTACCTCTATGTTTTTATCGTATTCGCTTTCTCTTCGGATTCTCTTGGGTTTGGAGTTTGTAGCAAATATCGTAAAGGACAATACGGTAAACTCCAGATTTTTAGCATTGTAAAGCGTGAGACGTGTTACCAACGGCGAGAGCTGGAAACACTAGCAAATTTCCCATTCTTATGTGTATATTTTCTGTGGTATTTATAAACAGACAGAAATTCTCTTAGGCTAATGGTATGGGAAAGCGTTTAATAATTTTTAAATTTTTAACTTATGAAAATAATATCAAACAGAGTAGGTCTATTTCCTAAAATCACGATTACATTTCAATTTATATACAACATATATATAAAACTTGAACTACCCATAGAGCAACGTGCTACTGCAAAAGAAAGAGCGCTCCTGTCGGTGTGTGCTGTAACCAAATATAACGTCTCGTGATTTTCTTATGACTTTCCTTTACTTTGCTTGTACAATATTTGTTTGTAGAAGTTTGGTTAGGCTGCAGTTTAGTAGGACCCATTTTATCATCTGGCAGGAAATCGACACATAAGTAACGTCACAATTATATTTATAAATATGTGATTGAGACACAATCAAATTACAGTTTTATTTAATAAAAGCGATTGTTTCAACCAACGTTTCGAATTCAACTTGGCTTTGTTTACTTTCCTGTACACCTCGATAGCTGGTACGATAAAACAATGGAAAAACTTTCCTTGTTGCTTGTGTTCACGGTCGTAGAAGAACAGGTCTGGATACTCGCCTGGATATTTGACCCCCTTGTTGTTTGGCAGTAGTTCACCAAGTTACCGAGAATATTGTGTTTTATTGGCGCTGATGTTACGGCGGTCGGACTAAACTCCGCCCACTTCCTTTCCGCTAAGATAAACAATTTATCAAAACGTATCTTTTTATCAATTTATGAAATACTTTCTTCGCTCACAAATTTAAGAAAAGGCTCCAAAATCTTTATTTACTTTATAATGTTAACAATGAAGATAAGTGGACGGAGTTTGAGTCCAACCGCCCGGTTTACAGCGCCAAAAAGTACGACATTCTCGGTAGCTTGACGAACTACAGCCAAACAACAAGGGGGTCAAGCAAAATACATTGTTAGATAGGCGAGTGTCCAGACCTGTTCTTCTACGACCGTGCTTGTGTTACTACTTTATTATTCTGTGTCGACACAGTCCAACCCACGGTCGTTGAAGAACAGGTCTGGACCCTCGCCTATCTAACAATGTATTTTGCTTGACCCCCTTGTTGTTTGGCTGTAGTTCGTCAAGTTACCGAGAATGTCTTACTTTTTGGCGCTGTAATCCGGGCGGTCGGACCCAAACTCCGCCCACTTTTTTTCCATTGCTAAATTTATAAAGTAAATAAAGATTGCTGGAGCATTTTCTTAAATTCTGAGCGCAGGAAGTATTTCATAAATTGATAAAAAAATACGCTTTGGTAAATTTTTTATCTTAGTGGAAAGGAAGTGGGCGGAGTTTTAGTCCGACCGCCCCAACTGCAGCGCCAATAAAACACAATATTCTCGGTAACTAGGCGAACTGCAGCCAAACAACAAGGGGGTCAAGTTTCCAGGCGAGTGTCCAGACCTGTTCTTCTACGACCGTGATCTAACCACGTGACTGGGCCTACGTTTCGTTGCTTCACTGCACACATTAGTGTCATTTGAGGCCATGTTACCTTGTTTATAATGTTCAACTGTATATTATTTAAGCCTAAACGACAGCACAAATAAAAAATCTGTTTGGCAGTTTTGTTTAAAACGGATTTCACCGTGTTACCTGGTTTTTCTGTCAGGACAGTAACTGCTATCCTTTTACCTAATTATGTAATTAACGATATTTTTGCAGTCCAGCACATATAGTTTCTCTTCTTAAAAAAATTAACTGCCACGGTAAAAACAATTTGAAACAAAACTGCCAAACAGATGTGTTAATATCTGGTCTTGTTTGAGCTTTAAAAAATATTTAAAAATCTCGTTTAAACAGGATACATGGATTTAATTTTTTTCCCTAACATAAAAGGAATCTCCTTCACTTGTGTTCATTGTATGTTGCAAAGTACCCCAGTGTCTATATGATGGAAGCATAGTTCCTATGGTAAATGAACTGTAGACTTATGCAGAGGCAAGCCTCTAGCAGACGAAGACTTCTTCAGTCGAGGAGCACGCCATCAACTATTCACGGTGAAGTAAAGAGATCTCGCTTCACTCAAACCCTCGCTTCTTTTCATCTCTTCTCCTCTTTCTCCTCCATACATTATGGATCAGAGTCTCTTCAAGGACACACAAGACTTGAGTACGTGAAGTCTGCAATGCTTCCGTGTAAGGTACGTATAGTTCATTCAAGTAAAGTGAGCACAAGTGAAGTAATCATCCCTCTCCCTCCTGTTCGAACGAACTGTATGTGTCTCAAAATTGTTGACATACGTATGCAAGTATGTAAGTGGACTTTACGTCTCGTCGACAACGAGGTCTTCAGAGATGACGACACACAACTTGGTACAATGACAGGAGCTGGGAGAGGAACCATCCCAGCATTCACCTGGAGAGATTTCAGGGAAACCACGGGAAACCGAAATAAAGATGGCCGGAGCGGGGGATCGAACCTAGGCCCTTCCGAATGTGAGGCAAACGTGTTATCACTGCGTCACCTCACTAGGTTAAGGCTCGGGTTCAGTAGCTATACTGAATTTTATTATTTTTCGCTTTTTTTAAACTTTGAGAAGAATAATGTTAAATCTACAATTATACCTCAAATTCTATTTACTTTACACTTCAGTACATACATGGCGATTGTGCTGGTCATGTATAATTTGGTCGCAATCTGTAAGACAAATTATGAACGTAAAAGAAATTGCCACACTGATGGTGGCGAAATTATTTATTATCATCTGAATCGCAATGTCTGTACTGTTGCGTGAGGCAAATAAAATTTTAGGTATAATCGCAGATTTTACATTTTCGTTATCAGAATAAAAAAATACTGGGTAGGGTGACTGAAACCGTGCCTTAAGGGCGCGGTCTACCGCAATTTTCATCACCATTTTTTATTTTTTATTTGTACCAGATATTTTTTTATTATTTTAGACACAAAATGTGACTAAATTTGGCCCTTATGAAATTTTTTTTTATTTCTCATAGTTTTCGCGTAATGGCTTGTTAAAGTGATATTTTGCATGTTTCCGTTTTAACGACTGCACTAAAACCAACTGATATACCAAACTAAAAAAAAATCACAGTGGATAAACACATTGCAGGCTACAACGAGACGCTCATAAAATTAAAGAATAAAAATTATTTGAATTTTAAAAAAGTGCTAATACTAAAAATATGAGAAATCTTACAATCATACAACCGTATAGTCTTGACTGTTGGCAGAAAATAACGAGAGTTTTGCTTGCCCACAGTGATTGTGGTAAACTGAACAGGAGTGAGGAAGACCCTGCCTCCAAAATAGCAAGTGGATCTACAAAATGTTAACTAATTATGTTTAAAACATCCTGTAGCAAGATAGTCGACACCGAGATAAGAAATTTGATATTGGGGTCGCAATAGTCGGGAAACGCCTTAAAATTGATGACCACAAAGGTTGAATATATGGTATCACAGATGCCCACATCGCTGAATCTGTAACTGCCAGGTGTAGTGTTTGTGTTGCATCAAACAAATTGTTCCCACTATCAGTGTACCACGTGGCCCGCGTATGCTGCCTCACATTAGTGTCAACTAACACTTCTCTGATGTGCAGGGAACATACACAAACACTCTGCAGAAGACACCAGATTGGAGCAGCGGTAGTCGAGAGGTCAGACCTTTAGCCCGAAGCGCGTCATTTGCCCTAAAAACCATCTGCCCTAAAGTCATTTGCCCTAAGCATCACATGACCTAAACGTCACTAGCCCTAAACGTCACTTGCCCTAAACGTCACTTGCCCTAAACGTCACTTGCCCTAAACGTCACTTGCCCTAAACGTCACTTGCCCTAAACGTCACTTGCCCTAAACGTCACTTGCCCTAAACGTCACTTGCCCTAAACGTCACTTGCCCTGAACATCACTTGCCCTGAACATCACTTGCCCTGAACATCACTTGCCCTGAACATCACTTGCCCTGAACATCACTTGCCCTGAACATCAGTTACCCTATACGTCATTTGCCCTAAAAGTCACTTGGCCTAACAGGTATTCAGCCTAAAACTATTTTAGGTCATATGACTTTAGATCAAATGGAGTGTTGTACCCCTCTAGCCTTCCACCAAGGCGATCCGGGTTCGATTCCCGGTGGGGTCGGTCCTCGGATTTTCACATGTGGGGATCGTGCCGGACGATGCCGATTGTCGGCAGGTTTTCTCGGGGATCTCCTGTTTCCCCAGCCCTTTCATTCCGGCGCCGCTCCATACTCACCTCACGTCATCGCTCACCAGCGCTAAATACCTCGATGGTAAGAGCTGACCAAAATCTCTCATGCTCATCCTAATCTGTCCTGTATTTTGAATGACTATTTATTTATAATTATATAAAGTCAAATGTAAAATTACCCTTATTCTAAAATGTAGGTACTCAAACTTCGAAGTCCCGGACCAAATAAAACCACGGAATGTCTTCAGGTGAATATAGACCAACGAATTCTCGTCTGTCGCCAAATAATAACACAAACTTCTGAAACATCTTTCGTGCCGGCTTGTTTATTAAAAAAATCCGTAACTACTTCTCTTCTTATGATTGCACAACGGCTACCTCAGACGATCGATGTTTACAGACTAATCATACATTTTCAGTAATTATGTGTTTCCGTGATTCTCATTGGCTCAGTCATACAAAGACACACGAATAAAGGACGAATTTTGGGAATGCATACACTATTCAAGCCTAACAATACACTATTGAAGCCTAACAAACTATCGACTTTTCCTGCGATTAACCATAATACTAAACAATCGATTTTTTTAATGCCGTGTTCGAATTCCTTAGTTTTCCACGAGCCATAGGGCCTATGAAGACAATGCACATTTATGCCTGAAGTCTTGTTCAAGACGTATTCTGTTAGAAGGAAAGGTAAAGGTACCTCCAACTGCTCAGAAAATTAAGATTTTGATTGCTTTCCCAGTCCCTGGAGTTAATTAGCTGCGCACTGTAATTGCTGTTAGGTAGAAGTTCCTCCTAGGATATAATTTTAACTGTGAGTTAAATTGGAATAGGGGAGTTTCATGCAAGTAAGTACCATAAAAGCATACAGGTATTCTCAGAGGAAAGTCGATAATACAATTCACATTACGACAAATACCGATAAAACCAAATTAACTTGGAAATATTGTTCAATACACCGCCGAATATGGACTACCAGACACAAAATAAAACCAAAACAGTTAAAACTGTTTAGTTTATAAAATTTTCTATAAAATTATATCATTAAATTTAATTTTACACTTACAGTAGAAACTTTTTCACAATAATAAATTTAAACACTTGAACAAATTTAATTTGTTTTTGATAATTGCTAGTCATTTTAAGAACGTAAGTCTACTGAAAATAATTGAGGTAAATATCCGTCACATGTCAGAGAAGAAAATTACACTTACCATGTAAAGAGGTATTACCGCACATGTTTGCAGTAAATTTAAACAATCAGAAAAGAGAAAGATACCCAAAAACTGCGAGAAATTATGTGAAAAATTTACGGAAAATTTGCGTACAAGAGAATATTGCTATAACAATACAGTAAAGACAGAAAGGTAACATTCATAATCAATGAAAAAAAAAATTTGGACGCATTTGTACTGTATATTATTTTATTATTATATCTATAGACGCACAATTATTCCGCTGGTTCATTCTAGGACTGTCAGATCGTCAAAAACGTATTTGTAACTTCCATGATTGGATGACAAGATATTTTGACACACATTCGAAGACTACAAGCCAGAGATAAATAAATAAATAAAAATATAAATAAATTATGGGGATGTGACATGCTACAAGCTTATACTGTTATAAACCAACAAATAATCGACTGCGGTCTTTATGTGTAAAGTATTGAAAAGTCTAGGCTGCTACTAGATGTATCCTCAAAATTGTCGTGCCAACTCCCAATGTTACAAGAGAAGCTAATTCACGATACGAACATTTACAGCGGGAGTTGGACTGAAGCCACTGCATCGTGAAACATTGGCTCGGTTCGACTGATTATTCACCACTGAGGGATTCTGGGTATAGTAATTAAAAAAAACTTGTGGACATTCTTATCATGCGGCGTAACGTTTCGTTTTGAACTTTTCCGTACGAGATACAAGGAAAGTTTAGCGTGTGTCGTATGAGACACTCCACTTACGTTATCATTACATTTCATTCCGAGATCCACTGGTTTTTAGTGGAAATCATTTCGCAACGATTTCTTTTCCATTGCATCATGCGCACATCTGCAGTCCTGCTTCGTGATCGGTGGTTGGACGATTTGAAATCTCGGCATACCCAACTAGCAGTGTTCCAATCAAAGAACCCGAATTTAAGCAAGAAGCAATTTCTGTTTATTTTAGCAATAAGCATTAATTTATTTCTATTTACGATAAGTAATTATTTACGCATTTGTACAGTTTTTTCACGATATTTCTGAACACAGGCAATAAAGTGAAGCTGTATTCTTAAAGATTTCTTCTTCAAGGACGGAGAATCATTAATAAAGTCATTGCCCGAGCAACACTAGTCTATGAATGTTACTGAGTGTTTGTTTTATGAGTATTTTTTGGGGACGAAAATACTTATTTGTTTGTAATTTTCGAATTACTAAAAATACAGCAAAAAACGTCCTACATTAATGTGACCCGTACAAAGAAGAAAGAATGTGTCGGTGATGAGGAGCAAACATTCAAAACACAGACACGTCCGCAAAACTACGAAAATGAGTTGAACATATTTCCAATTAAATTACGGACGAATATACAGTCACACTCAATTTAAAAATTACATATTCCATTTAAAAATTAAAGGAATATTTGTGTTCCCATTTATAAACCAGACATGTCCACCCCACTGTTATTGTACAGGTTGCCGCATAAGTCACGAAACATAGAGGAAACGATTTTTGTTTGTTGCAGACGTAGCTTCAGAATTTAACATACAAAATAGTGGATATTTCAAACATATTGCCACTTTAATTGTAAAACCTCGTAACTCCATTTCTCAATTATTAAAAAAAGGCGGGAAAAACAATTAAATTTCCCTCACACTGAGAAAAAATATATAATATTGTGTAACTTCCATCAAATATTTAATTCTTCTATTTACATTTAAGAAAATTTCTTTGGAAATTCTTTATGGAGAATGCTTAAATGGGCTAAAACGTCCAGCATTGAAAAAAATGGAGTTACGAAGCTTTATAAATCCCAAGACACGCGGCAGTTAAAACATACAATCACCGACTATGCAGTAGAACTGCACATGTGCACGTAAGTCATTGAAACAAACTGTGGCAAAAATCTTTTCGGGAAAAGTTCAGGTCCCTAGATATCCCGCGTTTATGCCAGCCGTCCAAGGATCCTACACATCCTGAAGCCCAACATCCGGGCAGAAAAGGCCAACGTAACCACTGCTTTGCTGGTATATATCATGAGAAACGCCAGAAGTTGACTTGCTCAGTGAATGGTAAATTGGGAGGGAGCGCGTTACCTATTTGATTTGATTTTTAAATCAGTGTGAAACCGAGCTTTAGATTTATACATACATTACAGAAATTAAAATGAATACTTTCTCATTCACGTAATGTGTTTTATTTTCGTTTTAAAAAAGGAATTTACGTTGCCGCACCGTTTATTCTTGAGACACCATACGCTTGTGATTTGCCGAAGGAACCCCAATTCAACGAAAAAAAAAAAAAAAAAAAAAAAAAAAAAAAAAGCTCGGCCAATTTTCTCACAATGACTTTTCAAAGTAAAATATAATATATAATAGCGAAAATATTTTTGCTGCTTTGGTTCCAATGCGTCATGTGCACATCTGCTACTCCAATACATTGTCTGTAATTGGATTATTTTTCCCTCACTTGCCTTGGCAAATTACAGACCTACGGAGTCACAATAATTGAGGACTTACCATTCAAAAGGGACTAAGTGACATTTTCGACAAAAATGAGTTAGGTACATAGAAAGGTGTCAAAACACAAGGTCAAAGACATACCTAAAGTGCTATCTTCTAGTGATATTCATGCACCCGTACATCAGCACAATTACATGGTTGGAGTAACATCAACGCGTTCTAGTTCATTGAAAAAATATATATTGATGTTCATAAGTGTTTTGTATTGATTTCTGTTCGATTGCTCCTATTTACTACTTTCCTGTTGTAATAAATATGTGAACGCACTTGGATAATTCCTCGTCCATTTGTTTGTCACGATATACTGTTTTCGTCATTATCTCGAAACTTACCCATTATGAATGTTAAGTCCTCAGTTGTATTATGATTGGTGCAGTCAAATGGGAAACGTGTCTAAACAAAGACACGCTGCCAATAACCATGAAGCAGAAATGCAAGTGTGCAGACAATTCATTGAAACAAAGCGGTGCAAATTCCTTTTCACCATAATTAGAGACCTTCTTTTAGGCGCAAGCGAGAATTCAAGTAACTATAGGTTTGTTTCACGTTTATAATTGACCGTAGACTTACTCGACACCTCCTGGAAGTAGCTGAGCCAATAATACAAATGTAACTGAATACAGGCCTGTTTCACTGTATCAGCGAGCAGCGAACAAACAGCTGTTGCCTTCTTGAATACATAGATATTCTTGGAAGCTAGGCTACAGCTCGGTGAACCCTCGAATTTTTCCTGTCTCTAACCATACTTCAGTGACTCTAGTGTATACTCACACTAACATGCTCCGTGTTGTTATTGGCTCACGACATTCGTACCTTTGTGTGCCTACATTACAGGATAGTTGTCATTCCACACTTGATCTTTTATTATTGGTTGAAAATAAGTCCTTCAAGCACGCCACACAAATTGCCGGCAACACCATAACTAACATGAACACACAGTGGTTTGAAGGCCAGTGTGTTGTCAGAAGTTGAACGTCTCTGTTTACCTAAACCGTTTCGTTTCAGCAAAACGGTTGGTTTTCGCTTCTACCGCACAGTTGACAATTTTGACTTCAACTTGCTGTAATTGAAAAAAGAAAAAAAAACTAAAATTTTACCACAAGAAGAAAATGTATATAGTAGTAACGTCTGCAAACGTATAATTATGAAGGTCACAGTTGAATGATCTTAAATGCTTTAAAGCGGGGGAAAAATATTTTTGCAGACCCTGTTTGGCAGTATCTTTTCCTATTTAAGTAAAAAAAAATAGCTTGGCCAATTTTCTCACAATGACTTTTCAAAGTAAAAAAAAAAAATGTATGTATTTACCTCATGCAGACCGTGAAAACTAACACAAATTTTGAAACGAAATAATTTACATTCTGACAGTATCTCATAGGCTAAGGCTTGATGTATACACACACATTACCAAATATTTATGTATGAAATAAAAATTATGAAGTTCAGATTATTTACCTACTTTCAACAAATTTTTCTAACTAAAAATAGCATGTGATTTGTTTAAGTATATTTCAAGCAGTAGCTCGTGGCATGAAGGTTTATTGGTTTCCGCGGTGTGCATGAAATAAAAGCATGCAATGTTTGACTTTGAAATCACAATGGGAATACTGGCAGAGCCAAATATTTTTGTAAGAAGAAAACATACTCCCGAGTTAACATATACAAAACTAACACTGTTTCATACAAATATTAATTATGAATGCCATACTTGAAATGCCTTAACCCGGCCTGTATCCGCCACACACCGGTACAGTAGCATAATTGTCACGCACATGCTGTGGTGCAGTGCGGAGAATGTCGCGTTGCGTGACGTGACATCACGCCCACTGGGTTCATCAGCGTTAATTACGTCCCAGCACGACACCACGCAACTCTCCTTCCTTGCTTTTAGGCTTAATAATTTAAAAATGCCATCCTGAAGATATACATATATCCACATAACTATTAGTAAGCTGATACATTATTGAACTGATTTACATCTTCGAAATTCCGAAATTTGCGTAAGAGTACTTCAGAATTGTTCATTTTGAACGAGCCTACTTACAGGATTTAAATTTATTTGAAAGTTACTGATAACACTGGGCTTTTGATCAACATCAACCATAATACTTCACACTGGCTGCTTTAATTAAGAATAAAAAATACTCAATACTCACGTACAAAATTAACAGTTCAAACAGAATTACTTTCGAAACAGCGATGCTAAAAGTTAAGTAAGTACCCGGGAAAACCTTTCAAACCAAATTTGGAAATACACGATAGCTTTATTTTAGACTTATTGGATATAGTGATTGGAACAAGTTCCCAAAACTGTGGAAATTAGAACATAATTAACTGTTTACCTTCCAGTTATCGTTTACCTTCCTTTTGCACTTAATTTAATGTTTTTTCGGTCATTTTTCGGGTTTAGAAGTGGGAGGAATGTATTTCATAATTACTTCGTCTTTATTCTGGATTAACTTAAATATGAATTATATCCAAGACACTTTACCGTAAACCCTACTTTATTGGGTAGATACTGATGTGTATAGTACTAATTTTAAAATTTACAGTTCTCGCTGGATACATTTACTGTCTGGTGATTTACAAACCACCAAAATACCCCTTCAGTGATTTCAGATTAAATTGGATTATTTTTAGCTGTCTTACTATCAACAATATAATTAGAGATGATGGTTTATCGCGGGAAAACTTGACTGTTTGCTGGATTTCAACGTACGTCCAGCTGACTAGAAGATTACTGGCTTTCTCTTGTACTTGAAGCTGTTACCCTATTTGACTGAGCAAGCAAGAATCCCGCTATTGTAATATTTGATATCTGTTATTGGTCTGCAGACAACTATGGAGTGTCGGACGTTTGTCACACAATCATACGTTTTGCAAAATAAACTACAGCGTTTTGAAGGGTATGTTGGCACAAACAATTTTTGCGATATGCCATCATCTCAAATTATAGTACAAAATATGTTATCAGTAATGAATAAGGACAGGAACATTTAGCGAATTCAATGACCTGCACGTTAGAATCTAATATCCTATGCATACTCAAGCACCTTCTATTCGTTCATTGTCTGTTGTTCCACTGAGTAGCAGTTAGTGGACAAATTGTCGGGGCTTGAGAATGCATAGGATATTAGATTCTAGCATGCAGGTCAATGTATTCACGAAATTTTTATGTTCCTAGTAATGCATTTTAAAATTCAGGCTTTTCTTTTAAAATACCACAAGATGTCAATATTTTGAGTTAGTAGAGATGTGACAGAAAAATATCAGAATACAAAAACACTAATTAATGAAATTTATTTCGTAAACATGTATTTATATTCATTACACTTTTTCATATATTTTTGGCATCTCGTCGTCAGCGAGGTCACTTGAGACAATTACACACAACTTGGTACAACAACAAGAGCTGGGAGAAAAAGCTGCCATGACCTTTGTTAAGGATCCATGCCAGCATTCATGGAGCGATTTCATAAAACGATAGAAAACCAAAATCAGGAAGACCTTAGCCGAGGATCGAACCCGGATCCACCCGAATGCGAGTCCAAGGATTAACCGTTGCACAACCTCGCTTGGTAAATTTTATTGAAATAAATAATTCACAGTGACTATATAATTCTTTACCATAAAATCGTTAGTCGACAATGTATAAGTATAACTAATTGAATTAGTCTGCATTTCGATTTTGATATTAAATTTTTCTGGCGTAACTGTAAATATGTCAGTACGCCTTGCTTTCCGAGTTTTAAAGTGCTATCACTTGAATGAAAAAGAAGGCATGTCTGGATAATCGAACATGTCTTGCTAGTGATTGAAGCTAGTGATGATTTATCTGTGACTCGATGCGAAATTGTGGAACCCAGAAAGTATTTCTGGCTAAATTACGTTAGGCAAAGCGTAAATTGTTTTGTAATAAAATGTGCAACTTGTACATAAATTACGTTAAGAAATATTTTTCTTTGGAAATCGACAATGTTCAATTTTCAATGGCAAACCGAAAGCGTCCTTTTGATACTCACGGTGGAGACAACTTTAAACATTATTAGTTCAGAAAAATTATTTTGGCAACTTAACTACCAGTAAAACATTTTATAGCTACCACAATATCAGCTTACTCATGTGAAGTTATATTAAGAGACAAAGGACGAGTCTGTTAAACGTATATATTTTAAAATAAGAATCATCGATAAAACGATGGCTGGTACAAGACGTTTATTTTCATAGCGTCTTCGCTTGAACGTATACCTGCAGCCGTCGGAAGTTAATCACAAGAACTGTGACGTTTTCAAAAGAAACTGTTTGTAATGTGCTGGCCTTGACCAACACAATAGTGCACAGAATACAGGAAGATTAACGATACGCGCTGCTTTGTTATTTGTTATTTAGTTGCCACTACTGCAGAACCGAAAAGGTCTGAATGAAGGTTTACGATAGTAAAATTACAATGCATGTTGTATATTCGCCAGCAGCTCTGTGAAACCTCATTATGTAATTTTTACGAGTGTGGAACAGTATTTGTTTCTGCAATTGCATAGTGTTATTTATGCAGAAAGCATCCAAGCCTCAAAACATGTAAAAAAAAAAAAAAAAAAAAAAAACAAGCTCCTGAAATATTATACATTAATACTTGAGTAGCTAAGCAACCCAACCCAAGCAGATAAACGTCATTTGAAAATGAGATGTTTTAATTAACAAAATAACAAATTACATTTAAGTAACAATTGTGTGTGTCCTACTTTATGAAATGTGGGATGGTATCTTTCTGCATAACGTCATTCAATTAAACTTTAATTTAAAAAAAAAGTATGACCGTGTTAACATTCCTTATTTCTGAACGTATATCATAATTTTTGCTGCAAATGAAAGATAAAAATCAGGTGTGATAAAATCCTTTGTTACTGTTTGCCATATAAATAACTTTATGGTAACTAAAATATATTAGCTCAAATCATTCGTGTTAATTAGAGTTAAGTTTTAAATACTTTAAATGTCCAGTCACAAATGCATGATTTTTAACTAAGGTAGCTTACCAGACTGCACATATTTTAACATTTGTTTCAATTTCACCTTATAACTATGCAACTTCTGAGCTTCTAAGGCGCTAAGTAGGCTATGCCATTAAGTTACTACGTTGGACTGGGGAAAAAGTATGTATAAAACTTCAACACAAGAATTTCCAACTTTCATAGTTACCAAAATTATTTATAAATATTCGTAATTTGACGTAACTTCAGAAGTAAAAGAATTCATGGCCATGTTTGGCTGCAACAGTGCCCGTATTTAATGACATTTTAGCAATTCAAGTAACAATATAGAACGAGGTAGAAATACCTTCTAAATTGGTGGCTTACATTAAAAAATCAACGCAAGTTAAATTTACTGCCAACAATATGCTACACATAATCCTCCATAGCACAGACTTGAAAAAATATGGCGTAAATACATGGTGGTGCCATTGCACTCACATAAAGTGCATTATGAACGTCCTAAGAGGGTAGTTTCCTGGGCGTCTGATATTCTTATGTATTGATATTCCGTAGCCAGTACGTCATCCTGATCTCTCATATTGTGATTAAATTCTCTGGTAATACCTGAAGACGCAAGTCTACCAACGTTAGCCGCGAACACTGGATAACATGAAGCTTGATATCCGTCATGAAATAAAATCACGGCAATTTCGCCAGACATGACCAAGAAATCTACGAGGAACTTCCAGGGAAAAATTTCATCAGTGCATATAAACAGACGGTTCCTATTCGGAGGATTCACGTTTTAGAGCCTCTTAAATGTTTGTATGACTGTTACTTAAGGGCGCGATTCACTTCAGTTTTCAACGTCTTAATTTATTTTTATATTGGTACCAGATATTATTCCTTATTTTATACATAAATTGTGATTAAATCTTCCTCTTAAGAAATTTTTGTATCTCTCATAGTTTTTGCGTAATGTGTCGTAAACGTCAAAAAGTGGACTTTGCGGTTCAAGTACGCCACTAAAACCAACAGACACACCAAACTGAAAAAATTCACAGTGTATAACGACGTTGTAGGCTATGATTTGACATATATAAAAACAAAAACAAATATTTCTTTTTGTATTTTAAAAAATTGATATATTTTTTAAATTTTTATTTCAAAATTCAGCAATTTTTATTAAATACAAACGTATTTGATTTTTGGTTTTTATAAATGTCAAATCATAGCCTACAACATTGTTATACACTGTAAATTTTGTCGGTTTGGTATGTCAGTTGGTTTTAGTGGCGTACTTAAAACCGTAAAGTGCAAATTTTGACGTTAACGACTCACTACGCAAAAACTATGAGAGATACAAAAGTTTCCTAAGAGGAAGATTTTATCACAATTTATGTCTGAAATAAGAAAAAAATATCTGGCACAAATATAAAAATAAAAAAATTATTTGAAAACTGAGGTGAACCGCCCTCTTAAATGATCTGCACTGATATGTAAACATTCAGAATACATTTTGCAATACCTTATAACTAGGGCCCGGAAGTTTTCGCGAAAATATGTTTGCCCCACTTTGTTTCAGTGTCTTACGTGCACCACTGCAGCTCAACTTCATGGCTATTAACAGTGTGTTTTTGTGTAGAGTCGTTCATTGGACTGTGCCAATCAGTACATGGATAACTGCCACACAACAGGTCTGTAATTTGCGGTTGTATTTTACGGCATCCAATCACTGACCACATAGCAGAGATGCAGGTGCGCACGTAAGGCACTGAAGCAAAGTGCTGCAAAAATCTTTTCGCGAAAACTACCGAGCCCTACTTATAGCTAGAGACCTGAAAAATTCGCGTTTTCATTTGGCCCCAAGCTAGAATTTCAGCAACTGTAAGTTGGTGCCACTTTCGCAATCGGCCCGTACTTGCTGGAAGCAGCTTAGCCAATACTACAGACGCAACTAATTGCAGGCCCATATCACTGCGTCATTGAGCAGCCAGTGAGCAGATGATGTCTGCTTGAATACACATATGTTCTTGGAGGCTAGCCTACAGATCAGTTGAACCCACGAATTTTTCTTGTCTCTAGTTATAGCTAGAGCCATGATAAGATTTCCACCACACTTCGTTTCAATGGCTTGCGTGCACATAGGCAGCTCTGTTTCATGTTTAATGTCATCTTGTCTTTGTTTAGACACGTTTCTCATTTGACTGCGCCAATCTGAATAAGAATATTGCGACTTCAAACTACTGTGATTAGCCAGTAGATCCCCAAGACAAATGCCAGTTAAAACATCCAATCACTGACCACGAAGCGGAACTGCAGATGTGCGCACGAGGCAAACCAAATGGTCCAAAGATCTTTTCGCCATAAAATGATGGCTATGTTTATAGCATTGCTTTGTCAATTATGTTGCAAACGTGGGAGGTATTTCTACGGCAACCTGCAAATACAATGGAACAATGTTGGAGTTCAGCTACGGCAGATCATGAACCCAGGTGCCAACTAACCAAGAACTTTATCATTGTCTGTGAAAAGAGAAAAACTTAGCAGCGGCGGTTTATGTTGTTACGTTTTCAGAAGATATGTAGGCCTAAGTTCTTAAACGATATTGTAGTGTAGTATTATTTTTATCTGATTTACATATTTCACTTGACACATTCCCATGATTTGAGAACCACAACATTATTTCGTAAACAAATTGCGTGCAAAAAATACTTGTGCTTCAGCTGTCTTGTAAGACAGCAAGCTGGTCATGTGCGGAAACCATATTGTAGCTATTCTTCTTTGAGGGAGGCTCTGCACAGGAAAATATGTAATTTTATAATTCCACTAAGAACTGTCCACTTCTTACACGATACGTTAATTGTAATCTCCCACAAATAAAATATTTTTTCGGTTAATAGTTTTTGTATAAGTGCATATCAAAAAAGCGTTTTTGATTTTTTTCGCTACTCACCCAAAGTAAAAATTATCAAAACGATATTAATGAAATAGTGAAATAATTTAGAACGAAAGTAAATGTATTAAGCATAGAATAACACTTTGTTATTTCAATTATTTTTTTTTAATTAAGACACTCAAATACAAGCAAAAATTAAAGGATATACGATATTTTTTTTTTAAATTAGAAATATCTTTGTTGAAATTACAAAGGTGTCATTCTGTAGTTTTATACATATACTCTCACTCTACATTATATCATTTGTATCGTTTTAATAGTTTTTACTTTGGGTAAGTAGCGAAAATATGCTACTTTTGACAAGTGCTTGTACGAAAATTACTGAACGCAGAAATACTGTATTTGTGAGAAATTACTATTAACGTAATGTGTCAAGAGTTGCACAGTGTTTGGTACAATTACAATTTACGAATTTTTCGTTGCAAAGCAGCCTTAACATCCGTCTCCAGCAAGTGAATTTTCTATACCAAGACACTAAAATTCAGCTACTCTACGAAAGGGAAGGCATGTCTTTAAAACTATGTTGGGGATTCCTTCTACTTGTAAATATACCATTTTATGCAGTGGGAAAATGCGAGTGAAAATTAGTAGGTAATTAAATAAAGGTAATTTCTTGACATGTTTTTTTTTTTTTCAAATGAGGAGGAATGAACAAACGAAATATTTTGCACAAACTTCATTGAAGAAATGTCGTTTGGTAGGACAGCGTTCATCAATGGCGTATGTTTAGAATATTTCGTTTAATAAACTAGGTACTCTCAAAACATACGACTAGAGGACAGTATTTAGTGTTGAGCTACTGTGCAGGGTAGAGGGACCATGCCATGCCTACTGCGACATTTCAAAACAAAATGCGTCCGTTCTAAAGTGAAGCATGCTGCTAGAAACTTACGTGACACGTCCGTCCTTCGTTACGCTTGAAACAAAGAGCAAACATCGTTACATACTCGACGTTAAAACACAGATAAACAATTGAATGTATACATTTCCCTAACCTTGAAGCGTACAATTTGATATAACGAGGCTACTTCCTCTTTGCAGGGTTGCCATGGAAACCAATCAATTAATCTCACGAGGATAATACAAATAAAAATAAGTTGTGTAATTTATCTCCAAACATAACACAACGAAACAATTCCTCATAGTTTCATTTCATTTTGGAGACGTCAGTCACATAAGTAAACAGAAAAACTGAAATCAATATTATTTTTAAAAAATTTTTTTGTTGTTCTCATTGCTTTCTCAGAACTTTTTCTAGGCTATTCTTGTAACACGTGAGGTTAAAACAAGACGGATGTTACCTATGGAAAGCTGAAACACTTTTGGCACAAACGTTTTGATTAACTTTTCTTGAAAACTTATTAACTGAATTAATAATAAATTGAAATGACAAAATGTGTTACGTATAATCCACATCCAATAGGTTTTTTAAAGAAAAAATCTCCAGAATCGTAAAACCACACTATCGTACGTTTAAACATTTTTTTTCTTGCTATCAGCTTTGTAAATCAAGAAGATAAAACAATAATACTTTAATTCAAATATGTTATTGCACCAATTTAACAGACAAAGTAAGTTAATACATTTTGGATACTTTAAAAATTTAGTACTCAGTGTTTATAACCTGAAACTATTTAAAAAAATATATACGTTCTCTAATTACTAAATTAGTAACTATCACACTACATTTAGCGCAGATTTCAGCTTCTAAGATAAGATATTTTAAAACTGTGACTGTACAGATTCAATAGATCCATCTTGTACCGAGGAAATACATTAAGTATATGAAGTACAAACATATGCGTTAACTACGTCGCCATTAAAATAAAAGGATATTTCTCAATGTAACATACATTTCGTAGAGTAATATATATTTTGTAGAGTAATATAACTGAAATACGAACGTATATATATAAAACAGCATAATAACAATTTGTGGTTTAATATGGCGGACAAGACAGAGGCGTACAAATAAATATCGTACAATAATGGCGACCATTGGCACAAACCGAAGCAAGATAGAACCCTCTTTGCCTATATTAAAAACAGTTATAAGCATCGCTCATTACAAAAATATTCAGTCTGTAACACCAGCGTTGCCCGGTTGCTATAGAAGGACGCACCGTCTTCCAGGGCTGCCACCTTACTAGAATCAATGAGTCTCCATTTCCCCTCCCCCAAGAATGAGTGCGAGATTTTGGTCAGCTCTCAACATAGAGGTCTTTTAACGTTGGAGAATGGTAACATGAGGTGTTATGGAGCATCGCCGGAATGAAGGGAAGGGAAAAACGGGAGATTCCCGAGAAAAATCAGCTGGCTAGCGGCATCGTCCGGCACGATTCCTACTAACTAAAATCCGGGGACCAACCTCGCCGGAAATAAAATCCTGATCGCCTTGGTGGGAAGCGTATTGTCTGAACATTCGACCACTGCGATCCCCCCCCCCCCACCACAGAACTTGAACACCATCCGTGATAGTAGTCTTGACTTGCTATGATGCAAGGCATATCAAGTTCTGAAAAAAAAAAGTAATACCAGAACAAAACTATCAAATGAACAAAATGAAATCAATCGAAAAATGAATTTCACATAATTTCAGATTAGGGTTTATCTTTTGTAATTGTCACGCGTAAGATTTGTTGCAGTCTTATTTAATTTCAAGTTTACCAATTTAAACGATATATTTTGTTTAATTAACGGCCCCTCGACGCATTTAAGTGCCAACAATAATTCGAAACCATATTTTTTTTTTTACTTTTAAGGGATCGATTTTTGTGTTTCTTTAGTTTTTTGTTTAAGTTTTATGTGTAGATTTTTCAACTTCATTACTAGTAACATTACATTTAATGTCTATGAAGTTCTCACAATTCGGAAATTGAGCTCATAATTTTTAAACAGCTCAACAGATTTTCGTCAACTACAGCTTGGAACCGTCCATTTGAAGTTATTTTTTAATTAAAACAAACATAGGAATAGGTCCAGCCCATTGGCAACTACAAAGCCACAGACAGACAGTCACAGACAGATATAGACAGGAAGCCATAGTCAAGACACAAACAGACGCAAATATCCACAGTGAGGCGCAAAAAGTCACAGAAAGACAGCCACACACAGACAACCACAGACAGACAACCACAGACAGACAACCACAGACAGACAACAACACACATGCATCCACAGACAGCCACAGACAGCCACAGACATAAGTTACTGACACAGACACACACACGTGAGACATATAACAACTATCCTTTCCATCGCGGGTTAATTAACGAACATTAACTTGCAAGAAATAGGCCACGGTCACAGTAGAGATCAAACCTGTTCAGATAAATACATTCGGCAGCCATGTTTGATCGTGTTTCAAGCTTAAACATGTTTTCGAGGTTACACGACTGAATAAACTCAATGAACATTCTAACCTCAATGAACTTGGAACCTCAATTGTAAAATATTTAGTTATTATCACATCTGCACTCAACATTTGTGACTTTTTAATTATTATATTGCAACTAACTGAAATGTTGTAGTGTGTGTAAAGCGGATATAATTATTTTAGGTCTAAAATTTAATTTAATTTAACGAGAGCAAAATGTCGGACTAAAAAGTAGCCAAATTTGTTACACAGATCGTTACTCCAAGCAGCCAATAGGAGATAAGCATCAAATATATGTCGTTTGAAACTACATTTGAAATCAGTTGACTTTGAACGAGAAGAGACTGCGATCTGAACTAGTTCGTAGTTCGTGTAACCGCTTTATAAAACTGAACACATTTAAGTGAAGTAGTTCTGCAGCCAGTGTCAACACGGCCATAGAAAAGCTGCTTTCAAAACATTTCCCTTCTTTCAATCACCTCCTGGAAAGCTATAAAAACATTCCTTTCGTGTGCGTTCTAGATGTGTGTGTTGGGATGCCGTGGTTCTTACCACTATCATGCCTGTATGTCTTAAAATACTAACTGTCTGATAGAATGTTGCCCAACAGAAATACTCGCCTTTTAACAAATATTTAGGCAACATTTAGCCCGACAATTTTTTTAAGTCTTCATTTATCTGACCGATTGCATTCTAAATATACGTTAAAAGTTGAACTGCCATGTTTGCACCGTAACACAAGGTAAATATAATTTTCGCTATAATCGCAAATGTTGCATTTTTCTACGCAGAAAATCACAACGGTGAAAAATAAAACAATCCATAGAGACACTGGAAAATCGCGAAAATGTTAAAAATAGTCTCCAATAAACTGTAGTATGTTAACCGTGACACGTGTGAACAGTTTTGGGACAAATCACACACGCTGTGTGTCCAAGCTGTGAAGTTCTAACTGGGCCTGTTGTAGAGAGAAAAAATACTACAAATAAAACTATTTCCAATGTTGATACAAAAATTCGGTGTTATATACATCACTTTGGAGCCTAGCGAACAGTCAACTATTCCCGTGATTTTCCAGTGTATCTAACAATCCAGTGTTGAGACCGAAGATCCAGCCTTAATACATACATATTTTAGGATCACGTTTAGCAGTTTGTCGTGCAATAGGATACACGTGGCGCGCTACAACTTCGTCAACAGACGAGGGACTTGAATGTTTACACGAGAGCCACGTCCATGGATGAAGGCCTGAGAGGTTTGACCGCAGGAGTGCTAGATTGACCTCGATGATGCCACACGGAAGCTTCCGGGCCTTGCAGCTGATATGACTTCTATTTCTAGAGCTAGATCTAGGTGATTCATCCTACACACCACTACAGACTCTAGACAAGTGGAGACCACATGTGGAGGGTAAACACAAGGACGTTGGAAGCACTGGAGGAAATAAGACGTCTCAGCTGTACAGGATGGCCCTAAAGTTGTGTTCATGTTGCAGATGAACCATGCTGACTATTGAGAAGAGTCTCTTAGATTATCTTTCTCTGTGGAACATGCATGATCGCCTGCAGCTGTGTTCTCATGTTTCAGGCAATCATATTGAGCACATTCTATGATTTACTTCACACACATTTAGTGTAAGTTGCTCTTCCTATGATGCGGGAATTTTGGGCCATTCTGTAGTATATGACAAAATCGAGATCGCTTCTTGTAGGCATATTTTACAAACGGCTATAAAACATTAAATCAGGGTCGATACACGTTTCCACGATTTGCGAGCTGACAGTGACCAATGCTTTTCTCGGAAAGAATTTTGCAGCACTTCGTTCCAGCGTCTTGTGTACACGTCTGTAAGCTCTACTTTGTGGTGTTTGTGAAGAGGCGTCACTTATTTGATTGAGCCAATCAGAACATGGTTACTGGGATACCACACGTCTGTGATTAGTGGGTAGAACTTAGCAGGTAGAACTCTAGACACTGAGAGTTAACACATTCAATCAATCTTTAGTTTGTACTGTTTTCGAGATAATTATTTTTTTAAACTTAACCAAGAACATATATAAAAGGTCTGTCTGGCAGTTCTGTTTACAATAGATTTTGCAGTGATATATAATTTTTCCGAAGCAAGAAATAATATGATTTCGACTAGAAAGTCATTAACCAGAATTTCGTTAACTACACAATTACCTAAAACCATAGTATTTACTGCCTTCAAAAATCCACCAACATGGAGAAGACGAAGGGGGCGCGGTGGCCGAGGGGTTATAATTCTCGCCTCCAACCAACACGATCCAGGTTCGATTCTCGGTGGGTTCGGTCCCCGGATTTTCGCACGTGGGAATCGTGCCGGACGATGACTCTGGTGGGCGGGTTTTCTCGTGAATCTCCCGTTTCCCCCTGCCCTTTCATTCTGGCGCTGCTCTATACTCACATCATGTCACCCCTCACCAGCTCTAAAGACCTTCGATGTTAAGCGTTGATCAAAATCTCATCACTCGTGGAGAAGACAATTTTAAACAAAACTGCCGGGTGGATTTTCGATGTATGCTCTCGCTTAGGTGTAACAAATAATATCGTTATAAAAGTATAAACTAGACAGCATGGCCGGTAGGTGTGCGCATTAAGACATTATAACATCTTAGAGTAAAATATTACCGTGAAAACTACCGAGCCATACTGATTACAAATATATATATACCCTAACAGCGCAAGGCCATCCCATAGATGTCCTGTAATATCCCTAGGATGTCCCATGGATGACCCTGAGGCATCCCAGTGACCACAATTTGGATATCCGTGGGACATCTCGTATATGTCGTATTTAATTCAAAAGTGACGAGACGCAGGTGCACATTTTGCGCTGCACCTCTGAATAGCGATATTTAATCGGGCTCCAGTAGTGTCCAAGGAAAACAAACACCTATTTTCCTAGTGACGTACGATTAGGACATCTACTGTGCACAGTAGGGATATCTCATAGATGTACTTAAACAATATCCAGGGGAAATTCTTTTGGGATATCCTATGGATATAGTTTGAGGATTTACCAAAAAAAAATTTTTTTCTCTAAATTTTAAACTGTTTTAGTGTATTTTAAATGTAAATTACTGAAATCCATACGTCTATATTTATATTTGTCATGGATTATAAAAAAAATATGATGTACCATTAGAATATCCTTGGGATATCTTATGGCTGACCGGGACATATTTGGTACATTCGGAACAATCATGTTATATCCCTGGGATATCTTGTGCTGTTAGGGATATATATATATATATATATATATATATATATATATATATATATATATATATATATATATATATATAACTATTCAAAAATTATTACCTATTCTGGATTAAGTAATGTGGTAACGGAGCAGTTTCAGAATAAATGGTGTGGGGAAACTTAGGAACTAAGAGTAAACCCACCCAGCAATGGCAAAGTCACACGTTTGACACATGCTGAAACGACCGTACCGAGAGTCAAACTCTCATCGCCAAATTGGGAGGTCAATGTTCGGACTACTATGGTTGTGATCCATCATTTCTACTGGTTTTACGGTGACTATTTGGTTCGTCCTGAACTAGAGCAGCTATTGAAAAATTGTTGCACAGTTTTGTGTGTACTATGGTAAATAACTTTTGAAGGCAAAAATTATCAATGGTTTAAGCTATTTATGCAAGTAAGGAAATTGACAATTAATTAATTAGCTTAATATATGTAAAATTTTTGTAAATATCCGCCGTATGGTAAGTTGATACTTTCATAAAAGAAATAAAAAAAAATTACTAGGAATACTTCTGGTACTAACATACAACTGTGTGAGCAAATGAAAAAGCAATACAGCGATATAAATAAACTTATTAACTTTTTTACTGTTACGCTTTCGCGAGTATTAAAATTGTTCGTGATATTTTTTTTAAAAAGGAAGTTAAACACGTCTGTTATACGATAGTTGGAGAATGGTAGGGTTTGTATTGATGTCGTAGAAATAGTTCTTCAGTACATCATGAACAACGGCTAAAATATTGAAAATCGTTTTATGAAATATTTACATAAAGTGTTTATTTTCAGGAAATGAAATTAAATGTATATGTAGCATATTTTACAACATTTTAGATGTGACGTAGTTAGTGACGGCGGATGAACAATGTACATAGGCTTGCAGTGCAGCCGTCTGCCTGGCAATGTTATTGTTGACGTTTGGCGGAAGGATACAGGGTTGGTGTGAAAACAGATCCCATCCAGAAGCAGGGCTTCCAGAAAGTATTAAGTTACCGTACGGCGGGTATAGAACACAATTAGACTACATGTTAACAGTTTTTCCATATATGCTCACATCTAGGAATAAAACACATATATTTCCAAGGCCGTAGAAATGATTGATCATGGCCTTAAACCATCATCTTCTGACTTGCATTAGGAAGGGCATGGAATCTATTTCCGGTCCGAACATCACGACTTCCGGATTTTCAGACGCACCGTCTCGTAACACTCAGTTTACAGAAGGTTACACATATTCGAATATGAACATGAAAATCCAACAAAGGCAACCTTATTGGTATATCTTACAATCTTAGTAATTAAAGTTTTTTTGTCCAACTCATATTCATGTGATTATTCTTACGTTACCCACACATGCATTTTTCGCAATGATATTGTGCTAAACTAGCTCGTGGTATGAAAAACATCTCGAGAAGAAAATAATCGTATGAGAAAAAATAAGTGTTATACAGAATTTTTCATTGTAGCCCGAGGAGTTTTCGAAGATGCTGGAACGCACAAAAATATCATTTATGGCATGCGTGCTGTTTAAAAGGACAGTTTCGTCGTTGTTTGGTAGTTAATTTCGCAGGAAAACACACAAGGCAGACGTTTAAGAGATTCGTCAAAAATAACATTTCTTTCGGTCAAATTACAGCGCAGTTTAAGAAACATTAACATGTGGGCCTTAAAGTACTCCTTTCTCCCCTTTTATCACCCTGGGTCTAAAAAAAAATTCTGTTGTTGAAAAATTCTATCTGTGATCTTAACGAGGTATGATCATTTGGAAGTTGTTTCCAGTTACTGCCTTTATTAACAATAAGCTGGGTCACGAGAACATCCATAAAAGACGCATCGCGCAGAAAAATCTAAACATTTTATGACGTCATCAATGTGCCTAAATACATTTACGTACTAATATAATACCCGATAAGTAGAGACCGGAAATATTCGCGGGTTCATTGACCTGTAGACTAGCCTGCAAGAATATATGTGAACTGAAGCAGACAGCAGATGCTCATTAACTGCTAGCGGTTAAAGTGATATAGCTGTTTATTAGTTACATTTACATTATTGGCTCAGAGACTTCCAGGAAGTGTCAAATAAGTCAGAGGCCAGCTGCGAAAGTAACACAAACATACAGTTGATGGAATTCTAATAAGTGCCAAAATGAAAACGCGAATTTTTCATGTCTCTACCCATAAGGCAATGATAAATACATATATTCCAATTTTAATCGGTCTATACACTCCTCGTTTTATGCGCGGAGTCAGGAGTGCGGTAATGTTTAGCTTGCCACATTCGACAGTAGTCGTCATTGAATGTTTCTTACAATGGGACAAAATAACGTACAGTACTACTGTGTGACATATGCCATTGTAATATTATGTAGTCACAGTATACAACCTGAAGGCGGGAGCAGATGTCAGCTCTGGAAACGTCTTGGGGCGACAAATATTGCAGTGGCGTGTGTCTACAACAGTTCAGTACGTTGACGGCAACGAGCTATATAGTTAACATAGAAGGGCGGAAACGCTTCTAAAGTGAAACCCATTGAACGGCTGTTTTGACCCTAGAATAAAATAGGCAAATAGCAGTGTGGCCAACATATGTTGAAAATCCGTCACATGTTCGCATAAAATCCGTTACTTTATAGCTCCACTATATTCCCGCTAAACACAGGAAAAAATGCCAATAATTGTTGTAATATATTATACTGTAATAATGTTTAAATTAGCATAATCGCTCTCGTCTCTCGGCCTGATATGAGTCCGCCATTTTATATAGAGTCAAAATACCACGTTCAATTGGGCTTCACCTCAGAGCCTTGGAGATTGCTGTTTCCGCCCCTCTATGTTTACTATATAGCTCGTTGGTTGGCGGTAACAGCTTCGCTTCTGTTCGTTGCGTGCCAATCTGACGTGCAGTGTTTACCTTTTACTCTTCTATTCTATGGGACTTCGAGAGGCGACCCTAATATGGTATTTTTTTTAGAAAGTTTTGAATTAAGTCCAACGATTGCTTCTATTATTGTGTTTTACGAATCTGGGCGGTATTTTACCAGATACAGCAGTTTAAAAAACCCCGTTTTAAGACTATTTTGAAGGCCAATATATGTTTCAAATACACTGAGAGAAAAATTTGGTTGATTCAACCAATTATTTGTTTATATATGTGCAACCAACTATGTAGTGTTGTTTTAAACAAATATTTAGTTGGCAACCATTTTTTGTTAGATCAACAAAGCAGTCATGTTATTTCATTATCTCATTTAGTTAAAATAACTAAACCAGATGTTGAAACAATAATTAAACATTGTTGATTTAACAAAATCTGGCATTCAACATAATATTTGTTTGAATCAACACTACATCGTTGATACAAATGTTTGGTTAACTCAACAAATCCTTTTTCTCAGTGTAAGGGTACCGCATTTTTAAAATTATAGACTCATAGTTTCAAATGTGTGTGCTCTTTTTGGCAATAAGCTCAGCAGTTTCCCTTATAAACTAAGAAATGTGGCACGCTACGATGGAACCCATGTATTTAGGGCAAATTACCTTAGGGCAATCGCATTAATGGCGTACTCCCTTAGGGCAAACACCATGTTATATGGCAGAATATCTTTTAGGGCAAACAACGCGCTCCCGCACGGAACAGAAACATAAAAAAAGAAAATAAAGTCACGCGCGAGTGTAGTTTTTTTTTCTCACGCTCGAAGTCGAGATTGAAAATCTTCGCGCGGGAACACGAGCCGTTGTAGTTCAGGATTATTCAAGGTGGAGAAATGTTTCGAGAGGAAAGCAATCTTACCAGGGAATGGAAACTGTCTTACATCTGCCGAGAATGAACCACCGGAGCCAGACAGCGGGCAGAATATAACACTTGTAAAACAGGGATATTTTTCAACCTTTCGCTTAGCATTGCAGGAGCCAAGCATGCATACTTGTATCCTAACGAATCCTACATTCCATAACATCCTGGTTGTAAAGAAAAATTACTTTCGGGTAAATCTGAATATCTATATACAAATGTCTGTCTGCCCGGTTAGGTTACTGACAGAATATATGTATATATAATATATATGGTATAGACAATCCGGGATAAACTGAACACTAAAAAAAGCCCTGCGTACGTTCTATTTTCAGTCATTTCGAATCTTTCCGCTCGTAACGGCTAACGACAGGAAATTTCTAACCTCTCTGGACACGTCACTTGATGGTTGGGCGTGTGAGATAAATTGTACAGTCAGTATAAACCAACACCGATTTAAAAAATATGTTTTATTAATTATATAAAATACAATAATGTTGATTTCGGTTGCTTTTATTTCAATATTGTTGTAATTAAGTAAGAAAATACTCGGAACTATATTGCGTAATTTCGCTGCCAACCATACAAACAGTAAGGCAACTATATAGTTAATGTTAGCTGATATGCAGTAACGGCTAGTTATATTTATCAAAGGTTAAATTTTAGTGCTCACTTTATCCCGAATGACTTATAAAGAGTGTGGCAAAACGAGATCAGTGTGGCAGAACGGGGTAGCAAAAATGTGATTTATTACTTTTAATATTAATCAGCATTAATATTATCTCTTGAAGAATTCTGAAGTGCTGAAAATAATTTATCAGAAATGGAAAAAATATCTGGTTCAGATATAAAAAAAAACTCGGTGATGGAAATTGCTGTACATCGCGCCCTTAAGGGTGTTCAAGTGCGATAAAATCATAACTTTATATCTTTATTAAATATTGTTAGTTTTGTTGACAATACTTGAGAGTACAGTTCCTCTTACGAAACAATTTTAGCTATCACAGTTTTCTCATAACGGTGCGTCAAAGTAAAAATTTGCTTGTTTTGCTGCCGTGCAAATAGTGAAAACCAACTGACCTACTTGAATAAAATAATTCACTGTGATATTACATCCCATGAGCTCCTATACAATATAGTATTTAAAAGACAATGACGCAATAATTTTGAATTTAAAAAAAAATGGCAAAACTACAGGAAAAAGTAGAAAATTTAGCAATTTTTTAAAATACAAAAATTGTTCACGGGATTGTTTTAAAATATTTTATTACGTAGCCCATGGTATGTTATTTGACTATGAATTATTTCACTTATGTAAGTCTATTGGTTTTCACTATTTGCATGGCAACAGAACATAACAATTTTGACTTTGGCGTACCGTTATGAGAAAACTATGCGAGTTAAAATTGTTTTATAAGAGGAGCTGTACTCACAAGTATCGTCTACAAAACTAACACTATTTAATATAAATATAAAATTATGATTTTATCGCACTTGAACCCCATTAAGGGCGTTGAACCCGTAAAAATTCAAAATTTTATATTTGTGCCAAACATTGTTCGACATTTGCACATCAGATAACATGTCATTTCCCCAAATAAAAAAAAATTAGGCCCCATAGTTTTTGCATAATCACTCATCAAAGTCTCAAAAAGGCCATTGCGGTGTAGCCAAAATAAAAAAAAAAGTAACTAACGAATAAATTCAAAATTGCAGGAATTGATAGTTAGTGTATCAATGCATTTTACGACATGGTTGACAAAAGTTAGTTTTGAAAGTTTCAGTGGTAGCCAAAAGTCAAAGTTATGCAAAAATTTACTCATTTTCATCAATTTTTTTAAAAATACAAAAAGTTATCGTTATGTGTTCACAAAAGTGTCTTGAAGTAGCTTACATCATTAAGAATCAATATGAATTATCTTGTTTCTGCAAGTTAATTATTTTTTATTATTTTGGCTACACCGCAACTGCCATTTTGTGACTTTGATAGATCATAATGCTAAAACTATGGGACCTAATTTTATTTTATTTGGGGAAATGGCATGTTATCTGATGTGTAAAAGTTGAACAGTGTTTGGTACAAATATAAATTTTGGAATTTTTACGGGTCCAACGTCCTTAAGACACGTAACTTTTAAAAACATCCAATCAGTGATCATGAAGCATAACTACAGATGTAGACATGAGACACAGAGATGAACTAGTGCAGAAATCTGTTTACCTAAAATATAAGTCCCTACACAAATGACATTGAAAGAATGTGGTGCAGAAATTTAGCCTGCTCTAGAATGTTCTGTACCGGGTAGATAATACGACTGCGAGGTTGCGACAGAAGTGCAGTGTAGGAGCGACATTGTAGACGCAGTGTATCGACGAACATGAACTAGTGTAGGCGCGGGACACAACAGCTGTTCTCTAGTGACCTTCTGGATCTCTGGTAAAGTGTCTAGCCACCTGACGCTAATGCATAGCTTGTTCCCTCCCACATACAGTGTTGCCAGGTCAGCAGCTTCAACCCACACTTTCTAACGTTAATTATACTTCAGATTGACTACGAGTTTTCAGCCCTTGAAACGGTTTGAAACTATGTTGGTCCTCTCTCCTTGTTGGCTGTTGACTTTCATTAGTACGTATCTGCGCATCTGTTATGCGCATCCCTGTGAAAATTATTTGACAGTAGCTCAGGTAAGTTTACATTAGTTTAAATCACTTTCGATAAGTTTAAAACTATGATATATCAAAGTTAATTCTACTACGGATTTGAAATGAAAACAGTTTTCTTATGAGAGAGTTTGTCACAGGGAAATATTCCGCAGCTATTTGACCTGATATTGCTAACGGGTCTAATTGAATACCAGACAGCAGTGAAATTAAATTTAACTTGGCTGGACAAAAAGAGAAGTCGAAATTTTAAAGTGAAAAACCAACCAACTGCGACTTTCAAATCATGAACATCATGTACCTTAAAATTCAGGAAAGCTCTGTGATTGGTCAGATTACACCTCTTCCCGATACCAGCACCCAAACGTCAGAAATTTTTCCAATGAAAAACTTTTAACGTTGATCTTTTCAAGCTATAGTAGAACTAACCTCAGTTCTAATTTAAAGTTCTTGATAGGTATTACCAGTGGCTAGCGCATGCGCAGAATTGTGTGTGCGCAGTTCAAACCAGCCAATAGGGAGAGGGATAAGAGGGTCCCACAACCTTACATCTGGTTTGATTCTTAGTGGTAACCATCGTTACAATAGTACAGTTATCGTGACTTACAGTCCATGGTGTAGCTAAATCATGTTACTGAAGAACGCTGGGGCCAATTTGGAGTATTAAGGGCGCGGTTAAAGCAATTTTTATCATCATGTTTTTATCTTTTATTTGAACCAGAACTTTTTTCTTGTTTTAGACACAGAATCTGACCAAATTCGGCTCTTATGACATTTTTTTTACCTCGTATAGTTTTCGGGTAATAGCTTGCTAAAGTTAAAATGTACGAGATTTCGGCGTCAGAGAGATAGTTCTTCAGATATGCGTTACAAGTGAAACATTTTTGCTCAGAAAGTATGCAAAAATTTTGTCTAAGATTGCTGTTTTATATGATTGTGAATCGGCTTCCAGAAATCTACAATTCTAAACCAGTGCTTTTAGTGCTGAATTATATACCACGCACTCATGATACAAGTACGAATTTACTTATTTTTTAAAAGATTTTTCATTGTTTGGTGACTTCACATGAACGTAAATAAGATAAAATAGTCCAATCTACCAGAATAATAATAATAAAAACGTGTATACTTCAACAAGGAATTTTCAATAAAGCCAATATTAATGAATTTTATTAATTTGTTACAATGATACACAATAACTCGAGTGTTTCCGGGTGTAACAACTTCAGGAAAAATTTCCCCGGAATAAGACAACTCGATTATCTTCAATCAGTGTGCTTTTTACAATTTAGACATTTACCATAAAACATAACTACACAAAAATCACTTAATGAGTTTCCATTAAACTTCAGTGCAAATTTGGGTCGCGGTGGCCGAGGGGTCACATCTTTTGGCTCCCATCAAGGCGATCCGGGTTCGATTCCCGGCGGGGTCATTCCCCGGATTTTCGCATGTGAAAATCGTGCCGTACGATGCCGTTGGTCGGTCGGTTTTCTCGGGAATCTCCCGTTTCCCCCGCCCTTTCATTCCGGTGCTGCTTCATTCTCACCTCATGTCACCCCTCGATGTTTAGCGTTGACCAAAATCTCTCTCACCCACTCATTCAGTGTAAATTTAACATCCACTGTAGAATTATCATACGTGTTGCACAATTTTTTATATATGTATTAATTCGCGTTAGAACAAAATATTTTCGAAACCACTGCAAAACTATAGAGCTTGGCCTTAAGGATTTGCACGTATTGAAGAGATTTAGGTCTTTATCCCAGGCGTGGAGAAGGGGGGGGGGGAGGGCACATTATGTGAGTACGGGGCAGCGCCGGAATGAAGGGGCTGGGAAATGTGAGATTCCCTAGAAAATCCGCCAGCCAGTGGAATCGTCCGGCCACATGAAAGAATCCGGGGACCGACCCCGTCGGAAGTCGAACCCAGATTGCCTTGGAAGGGGCGAGCGCTCTAGCCGCTGCGACAACCAAGGCCTTCTGCATTACTAAGAAAAAAGTGTCCATGTTCCCTTTACTGGTGTTAGATTCTATGAATTTATAGCACAGATAATATACACTGTATTTTGACGCATTTCATAAGCCAAGTGTTTTACGCAAAACAATACGTGAAATGTGTCACAAAGCGTGCATGGCTTAGAATTAGAACGATTAGCATACTCAATTCTTCGTAAAAACATTCACTCCCAGCGATACTTTTTAACTTGACCTTGGGATCCCTCTCGGAGTTAATAATCCGCTCACGGCTGCTTGCTAGAATAAAATAGAAAAAAAAATGAAAGCTTAATAGAAGACCTGTGCAGATCTGTCTTGTTTTTTCTATTTCCCACTTTGGCAACTGCATCTGTAGACTGGCATGACGTTCGCCGTCTATTTGTGTACCAAACCCTCCTGGCTTTCTTTTTTTCACTCTTTCCACTTCTTATTTTTCTGCGCGGCCCGCACCCCGGGCAAAATCCGCGGCCGTTGACTTGCTACCTTTCTAATGGCGTAACTGAACAGTTTCTTTTGGTAGAGAATGGGACCATTTCATATCCATAACTCTGATAATTTGAACTATTCACATGCACGCACATACACACACCATTGTATTTGAATGGGATATGTTTCAGTGAACCCAATTTCTGGACAATTGCACACGATTTAAAAAATTAATATGCAAAAAACAAACCACCACGGTATTCACATATCAACAAAAAAAAAATATATGACCCTGTATCTGGAATCGTTTTGTAATCTTTCCAGTTTTGGGGTAAGTGCATGTTTTAAACAACCACGACTAATTTTGGTACCCACCAGACACTTTTGTTGGCTATGCGATAGTAACGTTTTAACAATCAATGTAAAACAAACACGCCCTATGGTTGGTGATGATATCGGCATGTACCACACACAAAGCATAGTATGTTGCAGTCAAAATAAGTAAGCGCCCCCCCCCCCCGGGCAGAAACTGACAGCTGAGGGATGAGAGGTTTGTTATGTACAGATGCGACTATTATTTACTGTCGTCCGCAACATGTACATAGAAGATTGTCAACACCAGGTCTGAAACGGTTAGGGATTGACGGGAAAAGAAAGTGGCTAGAAGAGGGAAATATTCAAAGATTTAAAAGTGTTAATTTCACCGTGAGTAGCTTATGTTCATGGATAGAGCGACGTATTTTTGATGGAATTTTTTTTTTAAACAACGTGTTTCAGTGCCTAATGTGCACATCATCAGCTCTGTTTCATGGTCAGTGATTGGATTTTTATATTATCAGCGTCTTAAGTGTTTCACCCGTTAATCAAAGACGTGTGGTGTCGCAGTAACATTGTTCCGATTGGAACAGTCCAATGAACGAGGCCCCTGAACAAATACACTGCCAATAACCATGAAGCACAGCTGCAGATGTACGCGTATTTCACAAAAAATCATTCTATTCGCGGAGATAGCTAGAGGCACGTTTATTTCGCGTATTCTTCTGGTAGCAGCCTAGACTTCTCAGTCATATACACGAACTGAACATTGTCGATTGTTCATTGGCTTCTAATCGTTCATGCAGGCAACACGAGTTATTTCCTTATTTATTACTGGTTTGCGGTCGTTAAGTGTATCAGAACAACTGTTGTCCGATCACAGTGATGATAGAGAAGTGTACGTTGTTGATGTTCAACTTGACCTAGAATCAATACGCGATAAATATTCGGATAAATATTCGTGCCCTTAGAGATAGCATATTACGACGTAGGTGATATCGCGGATACGGGACGCTTTTGCGCGGAATGGTGCGTCCGCCATGATGATAGTCACCCAAATACAATGAACTTTTAGTGTGAAGGGCAGAATGTTTCCGTTACTGAAGGCCGTATTGCTAAGCCCAACCAAGGGCAGTGTTTGCCTGTGCAGTATATGTCACAACCACCCGCTGCCTATATTTTTGTCAGAGAATGGTCGTGACCCGGAATCTCTCCCTCTCTTCTCTTCACCCCTGTAGTTCCTACAACCTCATTGCACCTGGCACCACTATCACACATACACACAAGCATAGCTAGGCACAGTACGTCGTATAGATTCACTCCCTGCTCCGTTCATACCCACACAAGCCAAGCCATTATAATATTCTCTTTTAACATACGAGTTTGTTTGGCATCACTAAGTATGTAGTGACCAAACAAGACTAACCCCTGAATTTAGTACGGTAGTTACCATACCGGACATTTAAATAACTGAAATACAAAGTCATGCTTATAGGGTGAGCTGATCATATATTGTGATATTTCTTTAGTGGGCGTGTCAGACAACTTTCTTGTCTAGTCAGTTTTTGAATCATGACAATTATTCCTGTTGTATTGTCAAAATTTTCTCTTCGGCAAAGCATAGGATGTATTTAGAGATGGTGAAATTTTGTGCAGTCAGTGACCTGCACGTTAGAATCGAATATCCTATGCATACTCAAGCCATGTCTATTTGTTCATTGTCTTCTGTTCCACTGAGTAGCAGCTAGTGGACAAATGGCCGGGACTTGGGTATGCATAGGATATTTGATTCTAACATGCAGGTCATTGAATTCGCAAAATTTCACTATCTCTAGATATATTATTGATAAACTGCTTGACATATATAATAATAGAATATTTCATTAATATGCCATGCAAAACTACTTAAAGTAACTGAAAGTTAACCTACAATTCCTTTGCAATGATTCTGCATGACAAATTAATACATATTCTATTAGCATATTATTCACGTCAAGCAGTTTATTAAAAACATATCCTATGCTTTATCGAAAAAACAGTTTTTATAATACAATTTGAATAAATGTTATAAACTGAAAAAACAAGAAAATTGTCTAACACTCTCCCTTAAGAGTGCGTGGTAGATAAATAAATGCTGAAATAATCAATTGATTTCCTACGCTTTTTACGAAGCCAACATGGATAAAATACTCAATGACAATCCTGGATAGTGGTATTTGCCAACTTTATGAGTCGTTACGCGTGATCTCTTGCGCCGCAGCTAAATGGACGAGGTTCCGGCGTGAGAGATTGTGCCTCAGAAAATCGTAGTACTGGAAACAATTTTGTTTAAGGGGTTGGCTAAAACTATTGCCTAGGATTGCTATTGTATAATTTTCGCAAATTGGCGTCAAGAAACTTACAGTTGTAGATTAATGCTTTTAGCGTTGAATTATACACCACGCCCTCTTTAATGTCATGATACACCACTATGCGGGCTTCACATAATAGGGAAGGATCTGTACAAGGAGTTTACTAGGTCACCAACAGAGAGCCGGCATGTGTAGTTTGTGCAATAAGGGACCAATGCATCACATGTAACATCACAATTATAATGATTGGCAATGTTTATGTTACTCAAGTTCGAAGCCTTACTATATAAAAGAAGGATATGTTCACCTTAGTGCAATTAATTAAGAATGTTTCATAATAACTGAGATTGTTAAGCGCTGCCTATGTCACATAGTTAAAATGTCCGGCTCTTCAGTCGTCGAGTAGTGTCTCAACTTCCCAGAATCCACTCCGCCTTTCTAAAGAAAGAATTTCACGTATAAAATTGACATGTAAAGCAAAGTTAACTGCCTTAATTACGTGAAGAACTTGCACACGTACCGGCCTAAAGTTTGATGTCGTACTTTTCCTTTGCTGTTGTATAATTAATTCATGTTGTCTGCAGTTTCTTGAATTTAAATTTTGCAATGCAGTTGATTACAAAACTACTTGAAGAAAACTTTCACAAATAGAAACTTTTTCTCCAACTTTTTACAAGAGAAAAGAAAATTTATATAGTTCTAGCATGAACGTATATACGTATACACCTTTTTCACAATAATAATCATTAATCACACACAAATATTATCTAACGAAAGAAAAATATCTTTGCACTTAAAGAACACGTTACACTAAACGATTTTGGTGATGTTAGTATACGGAAACCTAACATTTTGAGCCAGCGTCAGTAGAAAAATCGGTTAGGCGCCATTCTTCAACATGAGAGGTCCTGTGTTCGAATCATGACTCAGGCATAAATGTTGTGTTGTTTCTTCGTCTCGCTTCGCCCTCATCATCTGTTAAGAACACTCCGTAAAACTCTCTCACCTCACTTAAAGCTTTGTAATTTAGCAAACAAGTACAACTTAAAATTAAATTGTTATAAAACCCGGACTGCAAATTGACGAGGAGTTGGAAATCCTGCAGACTCCAGATGAGGATGCAGCATCAGGTCAATGTGACCATGTTCTTGTAATATTATTGAAGTCTCAGCATACTACATTTATAATATATCAGACAGTAGAAGTTACTAACATACCTTCAACAACTAGAAAAGAGCCGATGATCATCGAACACCTGAACAAATGTTCAACAATTATAGCTAAGGACCATCTCGATCACGTCAGCTTTAAAAAAAAAAAGCATCAAAATCGATACATCCGTTGAGGAGCTACGATCCCAAAGACAGACACACAGATACACAGACAAACACGTCCAACTTATAACAAACCTCTTTATGCGTCGGGGGTTAAAAACACAAATAAATAAAAATAATACAAACTGTCTGCAGTCAAACTAAACCATTAAACAGTAAACATTTCCACCCTCCATCCAACCTCCAACTACTCTCATTGCTTTGCCGCCCGTAACAGAAGCAGGGAGTCTGCGACTGGACCATACTGTTGCCAAATATAGCAGAAAGGGCTTGTGCCTGTGTTTTTTTCAGACTAGTGACAATATCTCAAATATTTTTTAACCATAAGCTTTGAAAAAATTGAGTCAATGTACAGTCACATGATGCACAATACTATCGATGCGTTTTTTAAATAATGTTCCATTCGTCAGCAAAAAAAAAAAAAAAAAATATTTTGCATAATTTTTGCTTATTTTCACGACAAAAAACGTGGTACTTTGGGCAATGAAATCTATAAAAAAAAACCGTTTAGTAGAATTCTACAAGAAATTCAGCTACAAATTACAACATATAAGTGTCAATACTGTGGAGCAAAATTTTGATATGATTATTAGGTAGCAATTAAAAAATATTTTCAAAATCACTGCAAAACTCGGTGACAAGGCCGTAACGTAATGGTTAAAAATGGTCATTTTCCCACACACCTGCTTCTATACTTGCTCTACTCCTGCTTTGCATCCGGTATTTATGGCTTCGACTGTACGATTTTTTCAGAATCGTGCGTAAGTTGTATGTTTGTTGACAACAGTTGAATGGCTCATGTTGGTTTTATTTTACATTATCTGCGACTCTGTTACATACGGCGCACATCCACGGAAACGGTTCAATTTGTTTGTTATATAATCCGGATTGCTAAATCGTTCAGAATCTGATCGCACCAACGTACAACTTGTAGCAAATCAATAACACGGTTTCCCTCGTATGTGGATCTTCAGGTGTTTTGTGTCCCGTATTAAAGTTGAGCCACGTGTCCAGTATTACAAACAACACTACTGGCACAGAATATTTAGGACTGCAGAAGTAAAACGAAAAACTCGGCCACACACACCAGCATAATTACTTCGCTAGCCAGCAACATGGCGGAAATATACCGTCATAGTTGACAACAATGTACTCTGGCCACATGAAAGAACCTACGATCTGGTCTCCGTGAAGTTAGTTACTGATTACGTTTGTTGATGTTTTACGATTCTTATTTTATGGTTTTTGCTTAATTAAAAAAGTTACATGTACAAAAATATTTTCTTTTATGCTTCATGAGAATATTACAATAAATTTTTTTTTCACGATGTTATTTTCTGAATCAATAGTGTGTACTTTCACGGATTTTAGGTACCGTAAAATAGGGTAAATAGCTGAAGTAAATAGGGACCAAATTTCCAATCAAATGTCCCAGTAAACTGTGTAAAAACCTGAGGTTTTATTACGTTTAGCAAGATATTTATTTTACAATCAGAAGTTTTATACAAATATAATTATGTTTATGATAATCGCCTAAGCTAAGTACATGCTGCTAATTTCGTCCCTATTTGCCCCAGCGTCCCTATTCATGCCAATTTACGATACTTTACCTGGAGTATCAGCGTATATACGGTACGTACCGTAACTACATTGGAATTGTTAATAGTATTCAACTTTAAATGTTACACATGAGGCTCAAATTACGGCAAAGAAGACATATACGAAGACAACAGTGTTGCTGGCAAGATGGTGCCTTGAGACGTAATGCGCCTAGGAGATAGGCAACAGCTGACCAACTGAGAAGCACGGGTTGCATATACTAACTTCCAAGCTGGACCTGAACCTACTGAACCAGTCCCAGATAAGATAAGCAAATACACGTTAAGTGATTACGTGTAGGAGACGTGGTTTTCGTATGTTTACCATTAATAAGTTGCAGTGTATTTTCTTAGTTTACTCTGCTTACGAATAGTATTTAAGACGCTTCAGCCCCTCCTGTGAAAATATACTCATTGTCTTATGATAAATGAAGTGTCCGAGTACGTATTTACAATCTCCGTTAATAGAAGCATCGAACTTTTCAAATATGTGTGAATTTGTGTATTTGAATATTACTTCGTGCATTGTAGTGTATATTACTACATCACTATTTATATTATTATATTATTAAACTTGTTTGATAATTTCGCATAACGTGCGCAGTGCCAAGTTATGATGATTAGCTACGCTCATATTGGCATATTTTAAAACAATATATGTATATATGTATGCTGTATGTATGTAACATATGGATTTCTTAACCATTTATCCGATTGCAATAAAAAAAAAATTGGTGATGGAGGTGGAAGCTGGCTGGCAGAAAGGGGTACCCAAATTTTTTTTCTTTCCCAAAACGTTTATAATATGGTTTAAAATAATTTTGCATCATTCAGAATTTTTGAAAGTGTGTTGTTCCAGTTCATTCTATTTACAGTAATTTAGCACTTAAAATGTACCATCAGTAGAGCCAGTGATTTTCGGTGAAAAGAATTCTCTGCAACAATTTGTTTTAATGTCTTATATGAACACCTGTTTCTCTGCTTCATAGTCAGTGATTGGAAGTTCACTTCCGTAGTCTCGGCGTCCTACCCGCAAATCACAGGCGTGTGGTGTCGCGGTAATATTGTTCTGGTTGGTACAGTCAAATGTGCCATGCCTCTGCCCTTCTATATTCTGCCAATAACCACGAACAAGAGTTACAGGTGTGCACGTAAGACACTGAAACAAACTGTTGCAGAATTCTTTTCACCAAAAATCACTGGCTCTAAATAATCGGTATTCATATTATTGCTCACATGAAATTTGATTTACCGAAATGTTTTTGTCAAATAAATTTTTACAAAAATTTTTTTGCAAAAATAAGTTTCCTTAAAAGATATTTAAAATATAATTTCATATTTTTACGAATTACTTAAGATAATTTGGAGTACTATGATTGAACTTTTGCACGGCTCAAAGAAGCTCAGGTTGAAAACCACGCGAAAGAAGTTGCTTGCTCTCTCTAGTAGGCATACTTTCTATAATTGGGAAGAAGTTAGTCAATTTCAAATTACGAGTGATAGGGGCTGTAAAATCCACCTACCTGAACACTTACACTGCATCTGAGAGTAGGTAGCAACTGGGTGATAAGGGTGGCATTGGAACGCGAAGTGTTCGATTGTCGCTATGAGCATGTCACTGAACAGGCTTACATGCCACTCGCCTAAATATCACTTTAAGCAGTGTCTCATTTTAGGATACAATAATCTGAAAAAGCAGTTATTAATTATTTCTAGTATCTTAATACTTTCAACAATGATATAATATGGTATAATATCTAGTTATGATCAGTATACAACAAGTTATTTTAAATTTCAGATCAACCATGCACCATGAGAATGTTATACAATTTATTACCTTTGTAAGTTACAATTTTTTTTCTCTGTCAAGGCTGGGACGAACAATGTTTAAAACCTAATAATTGTCAAACGTACATGAAAATATAAAAAATAAAAAAAGTCGTTGTCTTATTTCTTAACTGGGATGTATCTTGTCGCTTTGATTCTTTCCCACATGTACGCTTTTGTCGTGAAGGCCATAGCTTTTCTGATGCCAATGCGATATTAATGTCTAGTGTATTTTCTCTGTTTTCATGTGGGAAGCATAATATACAGTTCCAATGCATTGGAACTGATGTTATCGTTAAAAGAGTTGTGCAACGGGAGTGCATGACTACATGATGTAGGGTTTTATACATACTCCATTGCGCTGCAGATGTCTGTCCTTTTGCCACAGCCGGCCTCACATGTAAATGGTCCTGTTTTAAAATATTTCTTACACGGCTGTCCTTGTTTTATTTGGTCCAATTCCATTTATGGAATTTTATGTAGTGTACATATCCTGTTGACTAAAGCATACTCTGCTTATTTAGGTTTTCCTATTTTCTGTGTGGTTCCCTTTGACAGTCATCTGCATCGCAAGTGAGTGTGTTCAAATAACTACATGCAGCCGTTGGGACAGATGAAACATTACCGAGCTACCAATGTGAAGCTGTTTATTCAGGTTGCAATACAATAAATGCGGTGATTGTGGAGTGCATTCAGCTAATACTTCTGATGACTTTAGGTTATGGCTAAGACGAACATAAGCTATTATGCAAGTTACTATAGGGATAATCAACATTGATAAGGTTAACATACGGAGAACGTTTTATCTCTTTACGTCTCAAGCACCTGTACAGGTTTCCTTAAAACTCATAACACGTATTATTCGTGACAATTTCCAGCACCTCTGCAATTATAGTCTGAAACCGAAACACTAACGAATATACACGAAAATTGGGTTCTATAATTGTACAACTAGGGAAATACAGGTTTTAAAAATGCATACTATAACAACTTCTGTGTAGCACCAACTTAGGTAAAATTAGTCTGAAAACTGCTTCTATTTTAAATTTGAATTTATACATTATTTTAATATAATTTTTGAGCTCTTCTGTAGACACAAAAAAAAAATAAAAAATTGTGTTTTAGCCAATGCTGTAATGTTGTCAGCAACGTAATACCCACTTCGACTTGGGTAAGGAAAAGACGGTAACATTTTCCGATAAGATAACATTGCACATTAGTCACAGGACAATAAGTTATTAAAATTTTCCGAAAAAAAAAATCCAGAAAGTAGAATTTGCTAAGTTGAGATTTACCATGTAACTAGCGTTATTTGTCCCCGATGAACCTACATAAAACTGTAAAATTGTCCGGCGAATTTCAATAAACTTTTTAAATATTACCATATTTCCACGGCATTTTAAGGCGCTTCTTAGCAAGATTGCAGTCACTGAAGTTCAATGAGGAATAATCCCTACACGTCAAATTGTTTCTAAAGGAATGTTTAAACTGTCACTAATAATTTTTTCTTATATATAAATTCAAAAGTTAAATATGTGGTTACTATTTAGTATGAAACATTTTTTTTTGGTAAGGCAGTTTTGTTCCAGAAAATTTAAGTAGAACACGTTGTGCTTAATAGACTTGTCTTAAAATTTGCTGATAGACAAGTAAATAATTGTAATATTAGTATTTGCCAGCATGACTCGTGAAAATCATTTTCTCATCAGTCTCCATGAGCAAGCAGATTTAACTTGTAAATACGTGTTAAGCGTAGAAGAAATATTCTATGTGGATTTGTTACGCAAAGCCCTATACACAATTGAAAACTATAGCATTTGACTTTACGATAGCATTCAACACATGGACTCTTATTGGGTCGTACACAATTGCGTCGCCTAAGCTAAAGTCAAACAGGCTTGACTTTACGTTTCCGATAAACTGAAACCTGAAGTCAAAGTCAAGATGGCCGTTCAAAAGAACCAGCTGATTATGTATGCTAGAACGAAAAATGTTTATTTCTGAGTACAGTTTTGTTCTCCAGTATTAGTATTTCGTGAAAAAGTAACTGATTTTTTAATGTACTTGAAAAACCTGGTACGTAGAGTTGGGGTAGTATTCGTTAATACACTTTAAGTTGCGTCAATAGATGCAATTTCTTATGTTCTGAAATATATTATAATAAATGAAAAAAATATGAATCATTTCATTTATTTTTTAAATACCTACGTGATATGCTTTTACGGTAAATATATAGTGATTTATATCACAGTATTTCCGTTTTAAAATCATATTTTAAATCGTTTTTCAGCTGTCGTTACTTTAACTTTGTATTGTGTATTGACGAAACACATAAAGTAACGGAAATGTAAAGTCAAGAATTAAAGTATTCAATTGTGAATAGACCTTAACGGCCGCAAGGTACAGACGCATGTATCGATCTGAAGAGGTCGACGTATCGAGATGAGGGTATCGACGCGCTGCGGTGCGGCAGATGTGCTGCACACCCCTCGGGGCGGGAGAATGGACCGCTTCGTCTAATTTCGGCGGCGACCGACGTCGGGGCAGGCACCTCCCCCCCCCCCCCCCCCCCCCC
>PNEQ01018555.1:10053-45919 GCA_003012365.1 Medauroidea extradentata | reverse complement strand
CCTTTTCTCTTGTCCCTTTTCTCTTCCATTTTTGGAAAGCATAAATGTATATGTACATAGACTTTCGTAACGGCACGTTTTATCACATGCTCAACCACGTCAGATATAACGATAAAGAGGTTTACGAAACCACATAAACAAGGTTAATATATAACTGGGGTTAATGATATGCTCACTCCAAAAAAGTTAAAACAATCATATGCCTATTAATTAAATTAGGAAGAGTACTAGAGTTTGTTTAACAAACCACTTATGAGATTGAAACATATACATTAGCAAAATTAGGTCTTATGAGAGAATTGTGAAGGCGATAGTGAAAAAAAAGTTAAATACAGAATACTGTCTTATACTGAAATACTAGCACTCGGACACCATTCTAAATTCACAAGGAAGGAACCAGGCCAGCAGGAATGTTTCAGTTGCTGTGTGAGCAGACTCGTCAAACCACTTCCCCTCCAGCGCCAGTCTCCCCTCCCTGCTGTCGTGCTCGCCCGGCCTCGCCGCGCTTCAGCCATCATCAACAGCAAGCAGCACGACGCAGGCTCCGAACGAACAAAAATACCCAATTTTCACAAACGATTTCCTTGATATTTAATGCTATGACTACCAACTTTTATGGTACCACTTTGTTCACAAGAATTAGCACTTTTGTCCTATATGCTTAAAAGTTGAATTTTCCTGTTCAGAAAGGAAGAACTAAACAGCCCAATTTTGTGTTTTGAAACATTTTTTTTAAAATACTTAACATCGCGGAATACGAAATTTAAACTTATATATAAAACAAACCATCTTTATTCTCGTATGGTAAAAAAATCAATTCTGTATCATTAATACTTTAGTAAATAAACGATTGGGAATTGTTATGTGTTTTTGAAGTTTTGAGGTAGGGTCCATAGAACCCTTAACGTAAAACTTTTCTCCAGTAACAATAAAGGTTCACCAATGAAAGTGTCACTACAAGCCGTGTCTTGCAGTAGAGGCGATACCGCACCATATTAGCCGGGCAACATCGCCCTTGGTGCTTTGACTCACTCACACTATCACATGGCTAATAGGCGGGCGTTTTAATGGTTAAATGCTTATTGTGGGCTAATGATATTTAACGGTAACTGCGTTTCAGGTACGAATAACCGGGTTTGTTATATGATACGGATATACAATTAAGTATTTTTCATAATTACAAGTGTGTCCATAAGTGTTTTTTCACTATTTATCTAGTAATTTTGAACCGCGGTAGCTTAGCTTTATTTTTAACCATTGAGGGACGTGAAATTTCTGTTTTGTGTTGCTGTTAGCAGCATGGTCGCGAGAATTGCATACAATATGATGTGTCCTGTTGTTGGAGCACATATAATTCAGTTACACTAAAGTTCCGATGATCTGAATGGTACGTGCGTGTTGGCTATTGCGTATTTGAGTTGCAATAGGAACATATCAATAAGAGGATTACTTGTAAACGCCTCTGTAAAATATTTGTTGTGTGGGATCTTGGCATAGCTTTACGCCTGTGTCGGCTGCGTTGAAGAGCGTGCTATCACTCACCATGAGGCGGCTTCACCGCACCTATCACTTCGTGTGACTTGTGTTGTTTTTCTCTCCACTGTACTGCAGAGAAAGATTTGACAAACCAGCAAGACGTGCCTCTAGCCCAGAAGCCAACACAACAACTTGACATTGGCCGCGAAAGTCTGCAATCTTCTATCAGAGTAAAGATTACACGCGTCCTAGAAATTACGAGATCAGCTTGTTGATTAACTCCATGCCACTCTGTTCCTGAGAATAGTTAGCGGTTGTTGGTGGACGAAAGTCGCATCAATTTGGCACAAAAAATTTAAAAATTAGACACAACGCAAACAATGAGGTGAAACAGAGTGCACTGTGTTCGAAATATCGATAAAACATGCACGGAAATAATACCATAAATATTTTAAATAAGTAAACGTGTCTGAACTGAGCTGCGTAAGCCCTATTAAGTAAAATAGTTTACATATACAGCTTACGTAGGCATAGTTTAGATTCCCGTCAACTTAAAACACTTCAGAGTATCTCAGACATTTGTCAATATCCTGGTGATCGACAAATCTTTGTCACATGACTGACGAAACCTACCATGGTTACTCCAGCTCTTGGAGTTTTGAAAACATTACTTAGAACTTTTTTCTGCACATGGATTTAAAATACACCTCATAATTATTCGTTATAGAGAAAATATTAAATTGTGCATTATTCTTAAGTTGTGCTCGTGTTCAGTTATGAGATAGCCCTATAATGTTTGTGTCGAGTCCCGGTAGAATAGCTTGTATCATTTTCGCACTCTTTCGCCAAGCTGTATGGTTCCTTTGCTTAAAATAATCTGCCAATAAGAGCAGGTATTAAGAGAATTCCTCGACTGTCTCATTAGCGGTGATGCAGCATGGCACTCATATTCTATTTTACGTGAAACCATTTTATTTATACGTAACTAGCTGACCGACAGACGTTGTCCTGTCTTAACGATGACTATTGAAATCGAATTGTTATAATTAACGTCGTTAAATAAATCTCCAAGGCAGTCGCTAAGTGTTTGTTTTCTTTTTTGTTTGTATTCTTGAAAATCCATGTTTTTCACATGGCCAGTTATATGTCGCCTGTTGCCGTGTCGGAATACCAACAAAACTATTTACATACTAAGAATATTGTATATCATAAGGCATTAGAATAATGAACACACTTTTTTTATTAATTATACCAATTCGATTTCAATAGTCATCGTTAAGACAGGAAGCATGTAGACAAAGTTATGGAAACAATGTTCGTATTTGTTTAGCATTTGAAGAAATTATAGCATTCTCAAGGCGTAATGGCTCTGAACTAACCGTAATGTACACTAAGAAATTCAGTTTTCTTTATTTATTTTTCATCAATAAAATAACTCCGATCGAAGCATTTGTTTTAAACGATATTAAGATTTTTACATCCTCTTTGTCAAATGTTTATATTGTCCAAAGCGCTAAGGTTAAATTAAATATAATATTATATGGTTGTTAAGTATTTTTAAATAAGTATTCTTAAATTTTCTAATTTTCCGCGCTATTTTTTTTATAAGAACCTTCTCCTGACAATAACAAACACAACAAACAAAAAATAGTGAAATCTGGACGGTCCAGCTGTTCAAGCGTGATGGCGTGACCAAGGGAAACAGGGATTCATATATATATATATATATGTATGTATGTGTGTGTGTGTGTATATATATATATATGTGTGTGTATATATATATATATATATATATATATATATATATATGTATGTGTGTGTGTGTATATATATATATATGTATGTGTGTGTGTGTATATATATATGTGTGTGTGTATATATATATATATATATATATGTGTGTGTGTGTGTGTGTGTATATATATATGTGTGTGTGTATATATATATATATGTACATATATACATATGTATAAGTTTATTTACAAACACTTGAAACTACGCTTGTGGGATAGTATAAATTATTCAGCATGATTGTTAGAATCATGATTTTCGGGCCTCTAAAAAATCTTTGTTAGGTTGCTGTAACACCGAAAATGCCACATGAATTCGTGAAGTGCCGAACGGGATGCATGCTTTGGCCTTTACTTCAAACTATACAAAAATAAAATTTTAGGGTCATCACTTAAATCCCCACTATAACTAAACCTTGCACGCCAATTTGGCGCCTGTGTGAATAGAGGTGATATGCTTCCGTCGAGCGTGGTACTCTGGCTCCTATCGCTCCGGCGATCCCACACGTCAAATATGGAATGAAAGAGAGATATTTTGGTCAGAGCTTAACATCGAGGTCTTTAGCGCTGGTGAGGGTTGACATGCTGTATGTATCAGCGCCGGAATGGCATTGTATCAAGTGTAGTGTCACCGTCTATATGGACCTAGCTGTCGACGAGACGTTACGCCCACTTACCTTAACTTATCTTTAACCATTTTAAAATGTTAGAATGACAAAGCCAAGAGTAAGATAATTGTTGGGACAATAGGTTTAAAAAACACCGTATTTCATATTCCTTCTAATATTAAAATATGGAAATCTTATTTTGAACCCCAGCAGTATTGTACCGCATTGCGTTAACTCTCACAACCATCCTTGATGTTACTGTGCAAGGTATGTTTATTCTGTTGTTAAAACGAACAAGTTGGCATGAATGAACTTACGAGACTCCGTCTTACCTGCCGTCTTGGGAGAATCAGATGGAAACAAGTAGCGAAGTTCCCGGGATGTCTCAAGGTACAGAGGTTGCAGTAATATTGTTACTGAAACATCGCCGGGAACCTAGGCTGCGCTTTCCACTAAGAGATGCGATGCGCCGAGTCTGCTTGTTACTTACTCTGAACTATATGCAACAATATAATGCCAGAATCGTACAAAAGTACTCCTCGATGTTAATTACAAAAAATTAGTACTTAGCTGGTTCAGAGATTAAAATTATTAACATGAACTCAGATGTGCATTATTATTTGAATATTTTTTCATGTTCAGAAGTTTTAAAAATTGTATTATCAAGAGATAAGGTAAAGCCGTGAAATTGCTAAACGTCTTCAGCCGCCATAAGAAAATCAAGAAAATATAAACGATTATTGTCACTATATTTATAATTTATACTCGTGTTAACACACTGTACGATTGTGATAATTTTCAGTTAATATTTAGCTTTTGCAATAAGTTAATTAACACTTAGTAACTTTTAATTTTCGATGGCCGATTGCACTGGCTTTGCTCCTATACGGGCTAGCAATGCATAGTGTGTTAAGTTTTTGTAGAGATAGCTTATTAAAGTAACAATTTTTTTTGTTTAGTGAAAATAGCAGGAATTATAGTACCAAGATAATTAAATTTTTATTTAATTTCCGTTGTAAAGCTATAAAATAAAAATTACATTATATTTACCTAAAACACAACAAATATTGTCTAAACTTTAAATTATCAAGTTGTGTTTCACTAGGCTATATTTATTTTATGGACAAATTCATAATAATTATATTGTTGACATACCATTTTACAAGAGTTTTAACTATGAAAAAATTGACGCATTCAGTTCTGCGCACCTGTGTGAACCAACTTTATCTCCAAATTAACTAATTTTGTTAACAACGTAGAAGTAACTAAGAAGCAGTGAACCTGGAGTTTTACAACAATTCATGGTCGTTCACGGACATTAAAGTGAATATATATTTCGTATTTCATTAACGCAGCGATGTGTAACCATATTCGAGGGGAAATGCAATTAGAAGTTGCAAAACATGTATTGGAAATATTAGATTATTATAAATATGACTATATTATGTGTCCACAAACTGTGTAAATGCTTTAGAAGCAAAACTTTGCTGAAGCAATACTATAGCTGACATAGAGAGATGTTCTTAACAAATTAAAACGTATATCATTTCGCGTAAGCGTATAATATGTTTTTATTTCATGTGTTAACATTTAAAGGTGAATTAAAGTAGTCTGTTTGGATATGTTTCTTATTGTAAAGCTTCCATTTCCATTTAAAGTGGTTTGATATACTCGGATTGTGCATGGGAACTTTACAACATACTTTTCCTTATTTCCAGATGTCAAGAGTGAAACCCAAAGGCTCTGTTCTCTGCTGTAAAGGGCAGTTTGCAATCAGACTGGGACTCGGTTCAGTCGAAATATAATTATTTCTGTATGCTAGTTCAGTTGCTACAGTAATATTTTTTTTGTAACTGAGAATCAAAGTAAAGGTATGTGCTGCACAAAATTTCACAGACTCGTAACTGTTGAACTTACTTGAAGTGATGTATTTCCTGTGTTTCGCAGTATATCCGACAAATGACGATTTTGCAAACTTCTCAATGTAAAATCAATTTTATATTGGTGTAAAATCGCGCTCTTATAGCCACTTTTTTCATATTTAAGACAAAGCTCTCATTCGGTAAACTATTACGTACAATACATGAAATATTGCGTACATGCAGCCATCTTGGTCAAGTGAATGTTCTGAGTTATCATGGACTGGATACTGTATTTAGGGAAAAAATTTGTTTCTAAAATGAAGGAGATGAAAAAAATTGTAAAAATTAAATTAAGAGAATTTTGGAAACGTTGGTCTGATCTAAACGGCTACCATTTCAAAGCCAGTAAAATAATATATCATTCTTTGGCTACTTTTAAAAATGGCTCATCCCTTAACAGAACTGCAAGGCAACATTGGTCGAATCTCAAACGGCGTTGTTAAGGAGCCTATATACCTAATGAGTGAGTTGTATTGCGCATTCTTTTAACCAAGCTTTCTCACGTGTTTATAGTCTGCTTTACAGCAAAATTTATTCTTCAAACTAGTCAGTATTATAACTTTCAAGAAACATTGCATTAGCAAACACTTTCGGATATCTTTAACGTAGCAAATACATTTTCAAACTATAGTACTCACATTTCGTAGTGCAGCATTTGCATGAAACTACAGAAACATCACTTTGAAAACGGTTTGAAGTTTGTTGAAATAAAACTGTAGCTTATGTGTTTTAATTTTATTTAATCACGAAATTAATAATCTTACACCAAGGAAAAAACCATACTTTTTAAACTTTTTAAATTTTTTCAAATGATACCGTAATTTCTGTTGTATTTGAGTTAAATGGTAAAACTCGAAAAACGGAGGGAAAAAATGTGTATTAACACGAGCACATTAAACACATTATTTTCTACGCATTACTGATATAATTTTAACGGTTAAGGGCGCGGTTCATCTCAGTTTTCAATGTTTATATTATTTTTATATTTGTACCAGATATTTTGTTCTTATTTTAGACACAAATTGTGACTAAACCTTCCTGTCAGGAAATTTTTTATCTCTTATATTTTTTGCGTAATGAGTAGTAAACGTCAAAATTTGTACTTAACAGTTTTATGCACGCCACTAAAACATACTGACACACCAAACCGAAAAATTGACAGTGTATAACAATGTTGAAAGCTGTGACTTGACACATATAAAAACAAAGAAATTAGATTAAAACATATTTGAAATTTTGAAATTTTCATTTCAAAATACAGCATTTTTACTAAATAAAAAAATATTAAATTTTTTGTATTATATGTGTCATGTAATAGCCTACTACACTGTTATACATTGTAAATATTTTCGGTTTGGTATGTCAGATTGTTTTAGTGACGTGCATAAAACCGTAAAGTGCGAATTTTGACGTTTACGACTCATTACGCAAAAACTATAAGAGATACAAAAAATTCCTAAGAAAAAGATTAAATCACAATTTATGTCTAAAATAAGAAAAAATATAGTACAAATATAAAAATAATTAAGGACGTTGAAAACTGAGGAATCTCGCGCCCTTAAGGGGAGGGAAACTATGAAATGAGTACTTAAATAAATGTCATTATGCTTAATGTTCCTTCAAACATTCTTTAAATACTACTTAAAACACAATTTTTCGACTTTTTTAACCAAACATCGTAGAATCATTCACGTCACATAAAATAATTTCCTCTTGAAACTGTGAATGCAGCATAGAGTAACCCAGTAATTCCTTCATATACGCGACGGTCAGGTTCGTCAAAATATTGGAATCGTGAATACCGAGACCAAAAACATATGGTTAAAATAACGATAGATTCACGAGTACTAATTTCACCAAATTTTAGATGATAATAATGTACACAGGTTACAAATAATGTATTGTATATAACCATACACATGTTGTCTTAATAACAAAATATAAATATTTGCGATTGCAGTAGGTAAGTCATCACTTCCTCCCTTGCAGTTCTTCCCCCTCCCGCCTACCCACTCCCTTGACTCTCACTAAGTCACTGATACTGCTGTCTTACAACTCCGCATTCTGGTTGTGGTCAAATGTTAGGTTTTCAAATTCGCGGAGAACTTGTATAAAACTGTGTCAGTAATGTGTGGTTAGTGTAAAGATTGAAGTTTGAAATATTTCATAACCCCAGTGTAACGAATTAAAGCAGTCTCAACTGATCTTGTGAATTTCGAATTTTGCTCTAAAACAGGATTACATTTTTTTAAACATTTTGAACAGTTCCTCAGAATCATTTAATTATTCTCGAAGCTTATCGGCATCAAATTCTGTGGTGTTATATGTGCTGGAGGAGTATGTGCAGGTAACTAAAGATATCTCTACAGAGACAAAATATGCACGTGTTCCGTTATCAAAAGACATGCTCCTTGCATTGTGTCAGTCGCAGCAATATCGATCAATCATTATGCTACGTGTGAGTTAGTAGCAGCAGCGACGATAAGCGATATGAAATGCGCACTGTATATAGAAGCGAGCGATATGCATGTGACGTATGTTCGCATTAAGAAGAAGAAAGTCGTAAATTGGTATTCGCGAAAACAGGGTCGGATTTAGTAGGGAAGGGAAGATGGGCAGACTGCCCTAGGCGTCGGGTTAGAGGGGGGGAGCCGGTGGTGCCGAAAATGTTTACATTGGAATGAAATGTAAACGAGTGCAAAATAATACACAATATATACCAATATTTAGATTTTTACTAGTTCAGTAATTTTGTATTTTTATTAACCTTGAACATCGTATAATGGTATACATACAGTATTTAAATCAGAATGCACACTTAAACCACAGCTAATGGTAACTAGAAATTGCAGGTTCTATGTATTTCTACTAAAATATTATACTGTTATTTACGCGAGCACAACACAACGTATGCAAGATACGTTTATTGCTGTTGGCTTGATTGGACTGATGGGAAAGTGGAGGGAAAGAAGGCGGAGTAATTCACAATTCTTGCCCCGGACGAAGGAAAGACTAGATCCGTCCCTGAGCGAAAACACGAATTTGATTCGCGAATATTGAATAAGTGTTTACAATTATTTCCACGCAAATAAGCTAATATGGAAGTATTTCGTGATGGTCTAAACATGAAAGTTGAGAAAATTTATAAAATATATTATGGCCACTAGCCAATTTGAAGGAAAATATCATACATTATATTGTAAAGTACATATATACTCATCCAGGTACAATATGGCAACCCACACGTGATTCCTGCCTGAAGCAGGGTCACAGTTGTGAGGGTGTGACAGAAAGCACGGGTGACGGTTAGGCTGGCTGCTCGACACGTGAGGCAGGCCTGGACGAGGTGAGATGAGTGTAGAGCGTAGGCGGAATAAGAGAGGCGGGGGAAACGGGAGTTCCCCGACTAATTCCTGCTGCCAATAGCAACGTCCGCCACATTTCCGGCACGCGAAAAATCATGACTGAACCCACTGGGCATCGAGCCCGAATCACCTAGTTGGGAGGCGAGAGATCTGTCCCCTTTACCACCGCGGCCCCCTTCCATTATCAGTCTGTTTAGTCCTAAATAAATAAACATATTGTTATGTGTGTAGCACAGCTTTCTCTGATGTAAAAATGGCACGTCACATTACAAATATTTAGCATTGCATTGTATATATTCCTTTGAAAACAATACAATCGTTACTGAATCATATACAAGAGGAATACAAACATCATAGTAAGTTACATTGACGAAAATTTGCATTTTTTATGGATGTGCAGGTATAATCAATCTTTAAATACTCACATTTTGAAAATATTGGTACTCCATTATCTTACAAAAAGGCGGACAAGACGGACACACAAAAAAAAAGGGGGGGGGGCGTGTCTTAGCGAAGACCAACACAGGTACCACAAGTCCTTGGTACGCCACTGCGCCGGGGGCGCAGTTATTTATTGTCATTATATTTACTACGTTTGCTTGCTTCGTCGTTTTCTTGCAAATAGCACTGATAAATAAATAAGCGTCATTAAAACACGAAGCCGTGTTGAACCAATAACGCACTTGTGCAGGAAATTAAAGATGGGAATTTTCTAAGACACGGTAACTCAAAAAAGGTAACAATATCACTGCATGAAATTTCGTACTTCACAAGCAATGCATAGTTAAAAGTTAAGCTTAAACCAAATAGTGCCTATTGTCTGTTTTAGATCACCTCCAAATACATTATCAATGGAATATTACGTGGTCGAATTCGTACAAGGGATAAAACAGTCCTAGTAAATTTTTTATCCTGATTGTACTGAGGGAGGAAATAAAAAATAATTTGTTAAAAGTGAAACTGTACATACTTACACAGGGGAAACGATTTTTTAAAGAAATAATATAATTATTAACACAGAAAAATATCAACCAACTGTTAAAGTGCTCTGCGCGAATATTTTGATGTATTTATAAGTTGTTATTTTGCTAATATACTTGAAACTCCACAATTACGTAAAGGTGCTCGGCGCCGACTGCATACACTTGCCGATTCTGTAACCAAGTATTGTGTAGGAACTATGCGTATGTAATTGTGTGTGCGATGCCTGAATACCTGCATCCACTGGATCGCCTTGGATCTGTGTACAAAACCAACAGTAAGATATAAGCCAAGCCAGACTTACTATCAGCTCATACCCAAGCGTTGGCTGGCGTATTGATGATAGACTAATTGAAAATGACACATATGTCACTGCCACAAAAATTACCACACAATTAAAATAATGCGGAGACTTGTGATTTCTTAAAATGGTGTAATACAGAAAGTGTAGGGGTAGTCAGATGTAGGTAACATTATTTGTGGATACAAACTTAGCCACATGAATTAAATATAGAATAATATAAAATTAGTAAATGTAATCTCGGTTTCACATTACTCGGGTATGTAGTCGTATACGTTTTAAGAATAATGTTATGAAACTAATACAAGTTTAGAGCACTGAAACACAATTTATTTGTATAGCTCAGGTTGTTTGTGGATAAAACCTGTACAGCAGTCCACTAAGCACAAAAGGCGGGGTGATGGGGAAGGGGGGGGGGAGGAGAGAAAAAAAAAGGCTGAAGCGTTTTGAAAATGGCCTGTCATTCTGATAGGAAATGCGTCGAAAACTTTATGACACTCTCTTCCGACGTTCTCTGTAATCTCGTGGATCTCTTGGACGTTTTACACAAAAATCTTCATATTTACCTGAACACTATTATCGTGCCAATGAAGTCAATAATTTTTCAAATATAAAAACACATTTTCTAACAATTTAAAATAAAAAAAAAATCATAAATCTCAAAACATGGGTGGGGGCGGGGGAGCCAGCTCCCTGCTGACAGGGCAGAGAACAATTTTTCTCCACGAACATCTTAATCTTTTAAAAATATTAATTATTAGCATGGGCTAACCAATCTTGACATTCAAACCATTTACATTTCATTATCAATAAACTTAATATATTAAAAAGTATTAAAGCATATACCTTTTTCTTGGGATAAATCCATAGTACTACCATAACGTAAACAAAACCATTAACTAATAAAATTGCTATGGCTTTAAAAATAAATCCCAGATATAAAATAATTATCAAGTAGTTTAGGTAAATATGTAATTCTCACAAAATATTAAACACAATATCATTTTCTGTGCCCGATTCATAAATGAAAGCTAGTTTGCACTTAACACGTTAGCTGTGTACAAATCATACGCTTAGCTAATCCACGGAATAACAGCAAAATTATTTAAAGTAGTTTTACTACCTACAGAAAATTTTTTGCAAAACTTTTAGGTAAGAAATAAACAGTAGAGCAACTTTATAGAAATTGTAAATAATAACGTTTTATGATTATAATGATAGTTAATAATACTGTTAATTTAATTATCATTTTATACATATGCGTTCATGGCCAAATAAAATAACGTGTTTTATTGGTTTTTCTTTTGTATTATATACTTCAAATAATTTAAATGCACTTATCAATAATCTGTGACGTGGTGGCACTAAATTAATTTCATAAAACATTGTAATTTGAACATTTTAGCTAGCAGTTATGTAGATGGTGACCTAGAAAATAATGTTAGGTAATTTTACGCTTAATTTTTGTAAATTTCGGCTGCAGCGTCATTATTTCTTTATTTTTATTTATAATTAGAGATAATGGGATATCGCGAAAATGTTTTGTGCCAACATACCTTTGAAAAACGCTGTAGTTTCCTGCAACATGTATGATTGGGTGATATATGTACATATGTGTATGTACGTGTGTATGTATGTGTGAGTGTATGAGTGTATGTGTGTATGCGTGAGTGTGTGTATGTGTATAAATGACAAAATGTAGCTGCCTGCCGAGCGGGGTTGTTATCGGCTCAGTCAAACAGGGCCACAGCTCCACGTACAAGCGAACACCACTAATCTTTCAATAAATTGAAGGTACGTTGAAACCCAGCAAATATTCAAACCTTAATCTGTATTTAATACGTTCCGGGTTACGTATAGGCACTGTACGTGGGTGACGGGGGTCCACGACCTCGGACATCTAACAGTCCAATGGAGTTAATTTTGCTAACATTTGATTTGTTCATAAAACGTAATCTCTCTCTCTCACTCACTCTCTCTCTATCCTTTCATAATATGCATAGTGCGGATTGGGTGTCCACACGGTAAACAAGCAGTACAACCATTGCGTAATACTCAATTGTCTTTTGACTTAATTATGTTAATGGTGTGTGTTTATAACCCCAGTTTACTTTCTTTTCTATATTTCGAGAATGTCGCCATTTGTTGAATGATAACAGATTTAACGTTCAACATTTCGCCCTTTTCATCCCTTAATCCCTATCCATATACCACACCATACCATTTTTACTCAGGATTTCTCGTGGCATTCTTTGTTAAAGGTGCCTCTTAGCAAGAAGCCATCCCGGCGCCCGGCCCCACGGGCGTTGGGAGAGATCACGCTCTACCACGCAGTGGACTTTAGGTAACAGACAGTTGGAACCACCGAACCCTTAGACGGAACACTGAACTGCGCCTCCATCCACCTTCCAAATTAGAACAGTGGCTAGCGAGACAGCCTAGGACCATCCACCCCAAGATCTCGCCCACATCCTGTCCCCCGACTGAGATCCTCAGCTCAGCCACCTCTTGGTTTGAGTCGGGGTCTATCTAACTCCTAACAGACTGTCCAGATCTGATACCGGGCACTTTTGCAGCCTACTCATCGACCTATCTCAGAGGAAGGGTCCTCTCCAGATCTGCCCAGGATCCGGGCAACTACCACCACTACGAGACCAACCCAGACCAGACATGAGAGAAAACCTCATCATGGGGCTATCTGGTCGCCCGTAGTACTACCTAATTTCCATGGCATTTGTCGGTTCTCCATCCTGATCGTCTGGATACTGCAAGAACGCATAGGGTACTCCTTTCGGCGGAGCACCCACCGGGATGACCACCCTTACAGCCGCACAGCTCGGTCGTGCGTCTTGTTTCCCCAGACCGCATCATCCATTACCATTACCCACTGTCTCTCACTTGGAGACCTGGGCTTTTGGGCCTCAACAGCCTGAGCGCTAGGTAGTCTAACGCCCCACCTAGTGGTTTCTCCTTGTTGCCATCTGTCGGAGAATCCATCAAGGCAGATAACACCTTTCCCAGCTCTGAGGAGCCGGGATGCATAGGGCTTCTAGGTCTCGTACCACAACGAATTCATAATTTTTATTTACACCCTTATCCGTACAATTATAAGTAAACAAAGCCGTTCAAAAATCTACAGTTTATCGGCGTGTTTAGTTAGATAAAAGATACTTTGACTGTTTGGGGCGCTCCAACAACAGAGTCATTTGCTTTAAAACATAAAACGAAGTAATGTGTCTTAAACTACGGTTAAATACCATAAAATATTCTATACAACCTTACGAACGTATATGTTTAATTGGTTAGCTTGTTTAGTGTCGTGCTTTCTTTTAAATTAGTAAAATATTTTAAAAATTTAATTTTGTCTAAGAGTGTATTTATTTATTATGCAGAGTATTACAGTATACAAATAGGTATTTATCACTATTCACATTATATGGTAATACAAGCATGCCCTCAGTTTTTGCGGCGTCTGTCAACAAGAAATTTGGGGCCTAATAATTTCAGTGATATGTCCGATAATTTAATTTTATAATTTTTGGTAATATAAATGTGGATGTTAAAAACTAGAATCAGCGTAATTCCACGCGAATACAAAGGGTTTACAAGTATTTCGTTAAAATGCACTAAGACATTTGATGCAGAAACGAGCCTTTTTACAAACATTCTATGTAATTTAGTCTTAATGGCCAGTTCACCCAGGCAGTGCTGTCTCGTGTTTTCATTTTCGAAAAAAATTCCATCAAAGACTCTGTCTGTCTTAATTGCTTGCAGTATTGCAACCGAGAAAGAAATAGAAATTTATGTATTACTAGCTCTCGTACCACAACGAATTCATAATTTTTATTTACACCCATATATTGAGGTTAGGCCTACATTTCTCAAATAATTTAATTTACTTAATTTTCAACCTCAGCTATTATTATTATTAAATATTAGTTCTTATAACAAGTACTTCTGCACAACGTTTTTCCACTTTTTTTTTGCAGTAGCAGATGTTACATTAACATGTTAATATACCGTGACGACATGTCAATAGGAGAGAGCGAGAACACCAGAGGTCGTAAATGTAATCTCTAGACAGAGCATTATTTACATAGGCACATTGTTTATTCGCTCTCTATAGATACTTGAAAAAAGTTAAAACACTGAGCTGATGAGAAAGTAATATGATATTCGCGTAACAGCTAGGTTTACAGTGCCATAGGGAGTCGCATGAAGTGAGTATGGAGAATAAAGCGGCGGGGGAAGTGGGAGATCCCCGAGAAAACGCATCAACAAACGGCAATATAGTTCAATGATATCAGTGTACATACAAAAATGCGTACCCTAATATTAAATAAATTATATGACTTGTCCAATATCTTTGAACCGTTATGTTCGGAAAAAATATATGGATGCAATGAAACAAACAAGCACTGTTCGACACCAGCCCCACATGCTAAAAAAAACCACCTTAAGGGCTTGTTGCCGAGTTTTGCAGTGATTTAGAAAATATATTTTTATTGCTACCTTATACACATGTCTAAATTTTGCTGCACAGCTTTTACACTTATACCTTTATATGTTATAATTTGTAGCAGAGCTTTTTGTTGAATTGTACTGAACGATTATTCTTAGATTTCATCGCCCAAAGTGCCACATTTTTTTTTCGTGAAAATAAGCAAAAATTAAGCAAAGTATTCTTTTTGCTGACGAATAGTACACTATTTTCAAAAACCCAACCACAGTATTGTCCATCGTGTGACTGCACATTGACTCAATTTTTTTTTTTTTTCAAAACTTTCGGTTAAAAAATATTTGTGTTATTGGTACCAGTCTGAAAAAAACTCAGTAACAAGCCCTTAACCCCTCCAGGAATCGAACCTTTGTCTCTGTCACTGTGGTGTGAGGCGAGTGTCCTAGCTGCTGCACCGACGCGGCAGACGTTGTGAGATTGTGTCAATATGTGAAGACACGCGAGCAATTTACCATGATTCGTATCTAATATTAGGTCTCTTTGTAATAAGTGTCGTACATAAAGTGCGTTCGCTTTTGGTTTCGAAATAAACAGCAAGTTCCTTCTTCATCGGTTTGTGTACTAGGGATTTCAAGCACTGCCTCGCTCGCTACCAGAAAGAACTGTGCCCTCCTCCCCCTCCCTATCACTTCCTCACCTCGTACAGCATTCCCACGGGCAGCCGCTCGGAGAAGTCTACTGGCCGCCCAGTGTAAAATTGTTCTATCTCAATATCCGAATTTGAGACCACATAATGTCAGAGTTTTTTTTTTTTTTTTTTTTTTTAGTATTTAATTAGTACCTCACGTGGTAGATACAACATTAACATACTACTGAGAAAAAAAATTAGTCAAGCAACATATAACAGCCAAAAATTATATTCCACTTTCTTTTGAGCTATGTAAGTCTAGACCATTTGTGATACTATATTTTAAGAAATTTTAAAATTGTTGTACTATTCTTATGAAATATTAAATTTTCAGCAATCTACTCATCGAGGTGAGATAAAGACCTTTAATTTGACACCACATTTTAGTTAGAGATTTAAATAGTTTCGCTGGAAAATTAAAAAAGAAACTAGCATTACTGTATATTATATTTACTGTGTGTTGCATACTTTCCCCTGCAGTGGTAAAGATTATTCTCAAGAGGGCGTGGTACATAATTCAACGCTAAAAGCATTAATCTATAATTGTAGGTGTCTTGAAGCATATTTGCGAAACGTAAACAATAGCAATCCTAAACAATAGTTTTAGCCAACGTATTAAACAAAATTGCTTCCAGTGTTACGAACTTCTGAGGCACAATCTCTGACGCCGGAACCTCGTGCATTTAACTGCGGCGCAAGAGATCACGCGTAACGAATTAGTAATTCTTGATAAATATTTACTCACGAAGTTGGCAAATACCATTATCTAGGATTGTCATTGAGTATTTGATCCATATTGACTTCGAAAGAAGCGTAAAAATCAATTTATGTTGTCAGCGTTTAATTATCTACCACGCACTCTTAAGGGACCATAACAGCTGCTCGCGAGTGAAGTAGTGCCACAGCAGTAACATTTAAGACTTGTATTTGGGATGACCTGGGTTCTAATTCCAGCTGCAGCCATGGGCGTACCTAGGAATAGTTTTCGGAGGGGGTTTTGAACTGTCATCTTGCATAAATGTTTCAATGTCATCTGTGTTTGAAGTCTCTAATGTAATATTAACATATTTAGTTAACATTGTGGTTGTTTTTGTAGTATATTATTATACGTTTTGTAATGTAAAATATAACACCTATATAAAGAAACTAACATTTCGGAGGGGGTTTGAAGCCCCTAAACCACCCCCTGGATACGCCCATGGCTCCAGCAGTCCTCATATCAGTCTTACATGGTTTACCGAAATAGAATAGCTCTTGCCTAATGCTAACATATTTATTCCCTTTATCCACATGTTTGACGATGATATTTTTTTTCATAATTATTATGCATGCATTGTCCGGGAGATAAACGAATGAACGTAAATGAGAACCTAATATAGGGCACTCTCGTGTTCTTTTATTCACACAGGGTTGTTATACACAGGTTTAATTCGTTTGCAAAGGACTAGTACGGGGCTCAATTTGAACATGTCAGATATAATATTTGAACGCTGGTTTTCCATGTTCATGGAAGTTGAAGTTAGCCGCCTGTTAGCATGGGTAGCGCAGGCGATCGTGACTTCACTTTACTTCCCCATTTGACTGGCCTTCAGACAAAAACCGTCACAGCCATTAGCAAGACACGAAAAAATCGTACAATACAACTGCGAAAACTCCATAGCGAAAAACACGCAAGAATCAAGACAACCCGAAAATTCGAGAAGATACAAGAACAGCACAAACACATAACGCGTGCTGAATACCCGACACAGTATCCAAAAAAACCGAACCGTCCACGGCGGCGGCTACAGAAGAACTAATTCTTACATTCATCAATAGACACAATCGTGACTAAATATGTTACGTTAGTAGTTGTACTTCTCTGCGTGACTGAATTCATTCAGGGCTCCATGTAGTAACAGGTGCATTGTTAACGCAATGAAGAAGAGTTGTGAGTGTATATTAGCTACGAGACTGCGAGAGAAGCGTCATATCAGTTTGGCTGTGTAGCATCGTTGCGAGGAAGGCAAGACTGGCCCGTGGTCCTAGAGTCCTGCGTGCTTGGGAACATTACGAAGGCTGGCTAGTACGCTCAGCTACGTACAAGGTATATCAGCGGTATACGAGAACGGGCTTACCTAGGGGATCGACCCAACGACAGACGTTTCATGAAGTAGGACGACCAGCGCTTGTGCGACGTCTTCTAAGGTGCGAGGCTGTGTTTGCATGCGTGCTGAGATTCCAGCACAAAAAGTCAAATATTTTACTCTTATGACTGCGACCTTCCTGTCGGTCTACATGTGGCTAATGCCAGTTGTTGCCAGATTAACTTGTGTGTCACAGTTGAATGACATTACAGCGAATTTTAACTATTAATAAATGAAACATTTTGGTTGTACGACATAGTATCAAATGTTGTGTCACAAAAAACCAGATAATAAACACAACCAAGAAGATAAATAACCAATCAAAGAAATTTTTGTCAACTTGCAAATGGAGAAATGCTTGTAATTCCACAAGGAATAAATTAGTGAACAACAAAACAAGAGCATAAATTGACACAAACGAACACACGGGCACATAAAACAAACCAAGAAAGATTGTAGTCAGAATGCAAACCAAATTTTCATGTAATTCTACTGAAGGAATTTCGTCAGTAAATGGCGAAAGAACGAGACCGACAAATACAGCTACAACGACAAACAGAACAAATCAAGGGAACGAAAACATTTCTGTTTGTAGACGCCACAACAGAGACACAAACACATTACGGAAGGCGAACAAACACAACACAATAACTACATTCAGTAAAAAAATAACTTTAACGTAATTTTGATATTTTACCATAACTGTATATGCAATCGCATTTATACTATAAATGTTAGCTTTTTTTAGAAGCAGCTCAAAAGTAATTTTATTCCAGGCTTTCATGTCCAGCGTGTTTTAATTAGGACTGTATTATGTTGTGTGTATATTATAAAGTGCCTGTGTATTACGAGTTAGGCACTTATTAGCCTACTTCCTGCCTCGCGGGACAGAGAGAAAGAAGTCTCAATGCAATTGTGCAAAGTTGTACGTCACTGTCTAGTTGTATCTCGTTGTTGATGAGTCGTAAAACCTACTTTAAAATATTATAATTTGTCTGGAATGATTTCTCGCAACCAATCTAAAAGTGTTCAGACCGAGAATTGAAAACGGGTCCTTCCGAATGCAAGTTAAGGGTTTAAACGCTACGCGCACTTTCATCGGTTATTCAAAATAAATGATACCCATCTACCACTGTATTTCATGTCAGCAGACTTGCAAAAGTGAATCTCTCACATGCAGCTAACATCAGCTGAAGAGCATTGAATTGAATATTTTCCCTCTCATACTGTTTATAAACTTGCAATTTTATCGTGCACATTACAATATGTTAGAAAATTGAAAACGTTTTGACTATTTTTGAAATGTGTGTTTGTATTCGAGATACATACCATAGAACGCTACACGTGAGTACAATCGTTTGAGGCATTTTAGTCAATTTTAACTATCATTCTCTCCTTACAGATAATTGTAAAAATGGGTAATTTAGCGATCTTTTTTTTTTTTTAGGTTTTTATATTTTATTGTGAAACATTTACTAAAGTAAAGGCGTATGCCACACATTAGTATTTAATTCTGTACTAACTCAAAAGTTTCAGATAAATTTAAAAACATTTACGTTATGCGAGAATCGTTACCTGTAACGTTTATGTGCGTATCCATGAGACGTATGAAATAAGAATGCTTTTTCAACCGTTTTTGACACTTATTTACGATTATTTTCGTTTTCTGTACGCATAATTTACTATCATAAAAAACCGGCGACAGTAGAAGTACATCCAAAAATAATGAAATATTATTTTCTGGGTTAAGCAGGTAACAGTTTCATCCGGGTTTGAAGATATGTAAGTACTTCAGTCTTTATATAGACCTCAAAGTTAGCTTAACAAAGGAGGAAAAGGGGAGTGAGAAAATAGTCATAAATCTTGTATTCTGAGTTTTAGTAACGCTGTGATTGCACACTAAAACCACTTTACCTTGCGATGTTGCACCTATGTGGAAGAAAATTTTTAATTACTAGTGAACCACACAAGGTATTATTTTCGGTTCGAAATTATTTTATTTCTAGAATTTTGAAACGTTCAAGAGATGTTTTTATATTAGCGTTAGTATTAGTATTTCTTTACCCCATTTTATTTTTAAATATTACTATTATGCTTTATAAAGCATAAACTGTTTTCAGACAGACGTTTACTAAGAAATATTTTTTTTAGAAAGCCTAACATATAATTATTAGGTTTCCTTTTGTCCTGAACAAATGTACTTAACCACGTACTAAGATAACTTTAAAATATTTTCATTCTCTCAAAAAATTACAAGTTTTACTCTATATATTTCGGTAATTAACGTTTCCCTGGTGACATTCTTAGTTATGATGTTTCAGAGAATTCTTTATTTAAATTTGCATTACTTCTTGGCACTTTCTTCTTACTGTGTCGCACGACGGCCCCAGTGGACCCAAGAAGAGCGCCACACAGCTCATTCTTTGCAAGCTGACTTGTTAGTCTGAGCTTGTGGGATCACACAGATTCTGGAAGAACCGCGGTATGGAGTGTACTTACTTAGTTAGACATTATTGAGAGCATAGTCAGTTACATATTTCAGCAAGACGTACACCGAACAAAAATAATTCTTCCAAATTATACTTATGACACAATAGGGACAACAATCAAGTTTAGTTGTTGGTATCCTTTCAACAAGAATTTGCTTTACAGTTATAGCAACATGTTTTGACTAAGAAAGTACTTTCCATCTTCTACAGAACATATTATGTTTTCTACATTTTATATTGTTGAGTAAGCAATACACACATAACCCACTTACAACACAAACGATTATTTCAAAATAACTGATCCGAAATACAGGAATGTAATTGAAGGTCCTGAGATTATCATCGATACAGATAAAAAATAACAATCTTTGACTGTAACAGCCTGAAGTATCGTAGTTAACCAGTTACAATAGAAACAATGCGCGTTTTTGCATTGCCGTGTTCTTTAGAGAAGTACGGCAGTAGATACGTCATTATCTCTCAATACTTCGCTTCTCTTCCTCATACACGCAAACAACTACAGAAAGGCAGCGACCTAAACTGTACTTAATGCAGAACTATGAGCCGAATACGCTGTTTGTATATCATGTGAATTTAATGTCAAAAATTTAAAAATTTAAAAAATAACAATTTACAGTTAAACAATATTCGCCTTGTTTTGCAAAAGCTAAAGTTATAAATGGGCTGCGAATTTCGGTGAAATTATTTCTCCCGTCACATTGGAAGTCGATATTAACAACGAACGGAATTTATCTCAGAAGAAATCAACTTCCATAATTAGTATGCTTATAGGTTTCAGTAATAAATGCGTGGTGCAAGATCTCAGGTGCTGTGTGTGTGAGTCTATGTAATATAAATTTGATTTTGGTATTCTAAAAATCTCCGGTTCAAAATGATTATCTGCTTATCTGAGGTTCACGAATTACACACATTTGAATAACACACGAAAAAATTCTTTAGCTTGTTTTGTTGGCAAGTCAACACGAGAACTGTAAATTCCATTAACATTAAACCTCATATTTAAAGGACATATTTACGGTTTTAATATAAACGGTATATTTGGTTACCTACTGTTTTTTTTTGTAATGAGGGAAAGTTACTGTCCGATCCTTTAGTCTGAACGTACGCTCTTGCAGTCCTTATTGTAAGTCACAGACTCCCATAAAACAAGAACTTGCCAATACATCTCAAGAGACTACGTCCCTCAGTGTTGGTACAATTATATTTGTTACTTTCTTAGCAGCTCATGTATTAGGTTAAATCGTAATCCGTGAGGAAGTTTAATCAAACATATAGAAAATAATAACCAGTATATGAACCTATATAGAACTCCAGAAATAATTGTTTCTGTAAGTCAGCATGTAACGAGTAATGTACGGCAGACTACAAGGCATAAGATTGATTAAGAATGAGTTAATTCTTTAGATAGACTGGTCAATAATCCAAATTGTTAATAAAGTCATATTTTAAAATATGAATTAGTTAACTATCATATATAATAATTAGGTTATAAGAAGTATTTCTGATATAACATGTTTATAGGAGATTGTGTCAGATCCTCCTGTGATAAGGCAGACGAATTTTTTTTAATTATCTAGTGTTGGGATACAATACGGTGGACAAAAGAATCTTTTTATACGTTATTTTTTGCCGGTAGATAACGGCTAATTTGAAAGTGCAGAGTTCAGTTGATACTGGTCCCATTTTTAAGTGATCATTGAAAGGTAATGCGGAGAACTGTGAAGTCGATGCTATTTTCGAAAAAAAAAAAACTGCATAGTGTAATATTCATACGTACAAAACCAGCGTTATGCAATGCCTTTTACGAGATACATTGGCAATCAACCATACTAGAGAAAGTGTTAAAATGTTGTTGAATATTCATGTTGGCTGAACATGCGTTATTATGAGGATAATGGGAAATGTTCCGTTTCAATTCGTCGCAGATTACAACATATTTAAACACGTGATTGATATTCGAAAGCTTTAAAAACACGTTGCAATACAGGAAAACAACTACCTCGAAAAAATTAAAATAATTTTCGTTGTCTTTCATATATACCAAAATATGAATAAAAAGGACACCATGGACGCGAGTTAAACTTTTTTAATTTAACTGTAATTATTTTAATAGTTTACGATTGTGCATTCAGATGTAAAATTAACGCAATATTACTTGGTTTAACTACTATAGAGTTGTAAAAGTTTAACCGTAGGTATGTGTTACAGTAAGAAAAGTAACCGCTTGTTCTAATGCCACTCACTACTATGGCACTGTATATCATAGGCTTATATAATGTAACATGACTAAGTGTTATTTAACATCATGGTTGCTTTTGATTGTTTACGTTTTATTTTTTTAAATAAACAGCAGCATACAGTAAATGTAGATGAAATGATATACTTTAACGTTGTAATTTGTGACCCTCTATCATTATAGTGTTAAAATTAAGCTTTAATTTATAAAAATGTTTGGCCCTAATGGAGTAAATAGGAAATAGTATCCATCAAATTATTTTAATAACATTTTATTCGTAATGAAGATATTTAATATTGTATATATTGTAAGTACATTTACGGAAAATAATTTTGATCAGATTTCTAAATCAACCCTACAGGCTAGACTAATTTTTTATGATTATAGGATTAACCCCAGTAAATTTACAAGCAATCCATGTCTGAGAATTTCAGAGGCCCTTAAAAGTTACAAAATTGTAAGTAAACTATATTTCCAGAACTGTCATAGTTACGTGAGAAATATGCAGACCCGAATACAAATTGTAGTCTGATAACATAACAAAAACTGCCATATATCTAATGCAAGGTATTCAACATTTAATTCTAGCGACGTGATCGAAAGCTATCGAATGTTAACCGAAAAACAAATTTTACATATTTTTCCCCCATTGTGGTTTGATTAAAAACATACTGAAGTGCTGTAAATAAATAAATAAAAAATAAATTTATAAATATATATATATATATAAACCAAATTGTGAATAAAATTTGAAGTTTTTCCATAGAATTAGTCTTTTATATTTATCAAAGTCGTTTAGGTGGGAAAGAGATGTTCTCTTCAGAGAAAAGTAGGATAAATATATGAAAATGCATGTTCGGTTTTAAGTTGCTCCCTAAATGGTGGGATGAGAACTAAATGAATTCGAAATGTACCGTCGATATATCTGGAACCTTACAGCTATAGTTGTGATTTTCACATTAAATGAAACATACTTACATGTATACGCAAACACTCGCACACAAACACAAAACACACATAGAAACACACACACGCACACACGTATATAAATATATATATATATATATATATATATATATATATATATATATATATATATAAATTTCTAAAAAAAGAACTTGTAATTGACTACGATGTATTTATATACCATAAACAGGAGCAACTATGTGCATGCCGTGATATTTTTTTACGATATATGTGTTGCGTCTCCACTTGGTGAAGTAAACAACAGATGAGTTTATATTCTAATTTTACTTAAGTAGGTTTAGTTTGTTATTTCAGCACTTAAATGAAACTGAACCAACATTCCGTATGGTGCATAGTTACCCCAATACGTTCAAGGAACCTTAAGTTTGCGGTAAGCTTTAATCTAAGAGAAAACGCACATTGATATCCACACAAGTTATATAGATAACAGCTGTTAATAAAACACATATTTCAGGTCAGTTTATCTCCCTAGAGGTCAAATTACATAATAATCTAGGAAAGTAAAATTTTTGACGTTTTAAATATTATGTTTTAATGTAAATACCACGATAACCGATTCAGTTTCGGTAACATCAACGTTTGTAGGAAGCAGATTAAATTTAAATGAAAATTAATTTTCAATTATTTTTGTACGTATCAATCTGAGTCAAATAACACCCCGTTATTTCATCGTGGTTAATACATGAGAAGGTATTACTTAAAACACCCTCAACGTCTTTTAACTTTTTAGGAATCGAATTTCGAAGAAGTTCTGAAATTGCATTGTATGTATCTTTCAAAACGCCAAGGATAGAAGTATGCAAAGAATTTATAAAGTCAATATTCGTGTTTTTGCTTTCCTTAGGAGTGGGATTTCGAAAAATCCTGATGGAAGTTTTCTGTTATTTTGAAGCGGAAAACAATTCCATATTTTTTTTTTTTTACGTTTTATAGATATCGAGCCTCTATCTACATCACGTTATAGGTTATTTTTCTTCTTTAGGCGTAGGATTAAAAGAAATTATATGTCTTTTAACCCCCGAAATAAACGGAAGGGTGTTAATGTTTGAAGACTATGTATTTTTGTCTGTCTATGACTGTCTCTCTCTCTCTGTGGCATCGTAGCTCCCAAAAGGATGGACCAATTCCAATGTTTTTTTTTTTTTTTTTTTAATTGAAAGCTACTGTTTCAAGTTTGTTAATATAAGGTAGGCGGGCTTTACGTCTCGTCGACAACGAGGTCATTATAGACGGCGACATACAACTTGACACAATGACAGGAGCTAGGAGAGGAGTCGGCCATGGCCTTTGTTAAGTAATCATCCCTGTGGAGCGATTTCGGTAAGCTATGTAAAACCAAAATCAAGATGGCCTTAACCAGGGATCGAACCCGGGTTCTCTCGAATGCCAGTTCAACATGTCACCGTTGCGCCACATATCATGGGTTTTGCTAATTTAAACTACGTATTTAATTTATCGAGTTTTTATTGTTATTTTAATTAATATTTTAATATGTGTGTAGTTTAAGTGAAATTAATGCTTATAGCCCAGCGGGTTTCTGCTACACCGATGACTCATCAAAAACATATTGTAACTCTTATAATCCTCTTAGTGGTCCATTAAAAAAAAAAAACCTTCGTATTTCTTGCCTACATGCCCTGAGGGAAAACCCAGCCTTAAAAGTATCACGTTTATATGTCAAGAAGATTGAACTGTATTTTCCTTTACATATAAAGAAATAATTAATTAATCTGGAATTAATAGTTGTTAAACAGCTTTGGAGATGTTGTTTAGGCTAGGCCTGCCAGTTGCTTCAAACATAAAAGCGAACACATCGATGCGACCAAAATAAAATAAAATCATAAATAACTATGACTATATTCTTGCAACAAACATTACCATATCAAGATTTCTACGTGCGTGAAACTCGTGGGAACCAAGGTCTTTACGGCCGGACGTTTTAAGTCCACCATGTATAACAACGGGAATTTAAACTAACATGCTTAGAGAACAGTAATGAAGAAGAACAAAAATGCACACCCAATGAGAATCCCGAAATATTTTCTTTAAAACATTTAGCAATTCAGTTAAGATATGAAGGGAGAAAAACACTTTTTAACTATCTAAACTGCCAAATTTTAATTTCTGACGTATACATCATTATTCACCTGGCATTAATTTCATCATACCTTTTCTTTTCGGAGCTACATTAAAATAAAATAAAACATGTTTTCTACCAATCCTCTGGAAAGCTATTTACTCCATACCAAGATAAATAAAACATCACATTCATCATCCAAATGAACGAAATATTGGATGTAGTATGTGTATGTACATACGTGGTCGTTCATGTGATGTATAGGCTTGTCATTGGAGCAACTGCTCTCCAAAATTGCGGCCAATGGCGTCCCAATAGTCAAATAAACAGTTCGTGTTTACGCCTATGATAGGGTAAATATGCAACTCTCTGCTAATTTGAACGTAAGGAACACGCGTGTTGAGATGCTAACGTTTTTCCAATTTACTTATTCTCTTGCTGGTTGACAAGAAAGTGAGTACGTTTTAAATCAAAGACTAATTTTGTTTTTTTTTTTTTTTTTTTGGAAATATGTTAATAGTCACAAATTAAAATAATTCCATCCTGCAATGCTAAATGCTAGTAACGACAACCATTAATGTGACAGGGGGAAGAATTGTATGGTCCACTCGATTTCTCGCATATCATAATCCTTCCGGTTGATGGAGTTGGTCAGTGTGTTTCCTAGAGGGTACTCCTGTCTCCTCTCCTTAATGGCTTGTATACTTATAACAATACGAATTTGACTGTTTGTAGGGTCTACTCGAGGTGTACGATGTCAATAATATATGAATGGTTAAACAAAGCTATATTATTGGTGCAGCGCCCGATCTGCACTTTTATTGCGACACTCTGCGCTATAGTGGAATTAAATACGTACACATAAAGGTATAACAGGTGGCGTGATAGTTTCGAATTGCATGCGGGGTGGCTGTAACTATGCGCCTGTGAAGTACATTTGCTCTGTTGAAACATTCTCATATAATAATTGGTGAGTGTATTTAACATTAACTGTTTACGTATGCTCAAGGGAATGCCAGTTGCATGGACTTTAGCAGATGGGAATAAACCCGCAAAATGAATTTAGAGACTGTCATAAAGTAGTAGGGGAATGTACGATATACATCTTAAGAAAGAAAAGTTTTACATCATAATATTGAACAAAAGCTCAGAAAAATTGGTTGATATAAGGCTTTGCTACACACTCTAAACTTTGACCTTGAATTTCTAAATTTATAAGAATTTTGAGGTAGTTCCCTTCTGTTAAACTCCCTCCAATTTTAATTGATTTCGCCTGCGTCGTGCTTGATCGGCTCAAAAACAGCAGATAGAGCTATTTAATAATCCACCAGCAGACGACGCTGCTGACGTGTGTGTTGCAAAACATGCTATACTTAGGTGACATTTTTAACCCTGGCCGTCAGTTTTATTTCTATCACCTGTGTTGCTGTCTCATACGTCAATAACCTCACAAAATAACACATCAGAGTGGCATCTTCTACTCACAATACATGCAAGTACGCTTGCTGTTAACATTTTAATTTGTTACTTTTCCACAGGAAGGTATCAGCTAGGAACATTTATTTCAGGTGTAGTAAGATCCAAAAAGTTTGTTAAATATTTCCTGTAATTACTTACATTTGTCTTGGCTTCGCGGAGACCAATCGTTTGAATTATGTGCTGTGATGTATTACATTAGTGAGCAAACAGTACTGATCACTACAAACCTCACTGGTGCCGTGCGTGAATTTGTATCCAATTGTTTTTGTTTCACGTTAAATAACATAGTTATATACCAATATGTTATATTGGGCTCACAGCCAAAATTTACTTCAATGATTTCCAAGTATCTTCGTCAGAAACCACAACGTGTGTGATTTGAAAAGACAATGCAACAACAACTTCCAAGAATATTTACACCAAAAAAACTCAGAGACATACAACCTCGACAGATAGTAAAGTAAAAAAAAAAATCGTTCCCGAATCTACAGTATGATATCACAACCAGTTTTGTTTAATAGTCTTGTTGTGTGCCTCTTTCATTTCTCAATCACTTATTTTAAGTACTTTTGTGTACTCTTTACATTTTTATTTATTATAAGTATATGTTTTTTATTTATTTACATATTAGAACATTATGTCGAGAACGTTTAGGTGGTAAAAAAATGAGTACGATCGTGTGGGTAAAACTCGTAATAAGGGTTTGTCGTGAATTTTATTTTAAATAACTACACTACAATTAATTGAATTCGCGGGTCCAGCTATCCATATCCTGGTATTATGACTAGGTTATGAAGAGTCTTGGCGTAATCACGACGACGGGCGTTAGCAGAGAATTAAAAATCTTGATACGTTGCCAGTTTCATCTAGATTGCAGAGCTGAGGAGAAGGCAAGGCTCAGGTATGCGGCTGGTGGTGGGGACAAGCGGAGCGCTATGTGGCCCTCACTACCACCCTGCCATTCTTCCTTGCCTTCTCCTCAGCTCCCAACAATAGTAACAGACTGCAACATCTTTGTCTTGCAGACGATATGGCTTTCAGAAATCCTTGTTTGGCGAATTAACGATGTTGCAACGTGTTACTCGTGTTGTTTTCACTAAACTGCTAAGCTTGTTATGTATATGTTTTGTACGTGTTAAAAGAAAACATAATCTAACTGATTTTCTATGCTTTTTAATACACTTTGATATTTGTAAACCTGTTTTGGAGCCCCTAAAACGGCTTTAAAAGGTATTTTATCACAGGATTCTATACCTAGACAAACGTATTTTTAATTGGTAAGAAAAAATAAATACACAAATGTACATTTAACTTTACGCTTTTCTATAAACAAATGAAAGGTAAGGTTACCACATTAAACCCGGTACAAAAATATTACAAAGGAAATACTCGCCCATTAATTCAAACTTGCACTTAAAGAGAACAGAATTCGTTCATCAATACCAGTACAGACGATATAAATTGTCTTTTACTGACTTCGGGGAGCAAAACGGCATACGTGAGGTTCTTCCAAATATAATTTCATTATCTGCAGACAGAGAGAGAGAGAACATTTAAAAGAAATAACATGAGAGAATGTAGGACTAGGTTTGTTAGTCGAGCCACAGGGGCTGCAATGTCATGTCTTCTCTCAGCCAATGCCAGTTAAGAACACAAATACAGCCGGTATTAAGAAGGTCGCCAGGGCAGACGTATTTGTCTGGTCGAGGTGTAGAAGTGTGGAAGCGGTAACGACGACCCAGCACGTGCGATACGCTACTACCTAGCCTCTAGGCACAAGTCTCTGAATGTACGTATAGTCATCTCGCCGACAACCCACTTCTACCAACATTCAATAGTGACCACATGCTGTATGACGTAATATTAAAGTTTAAGATTTTTACGCGACTGTGATTTTTATAAGATTCTGCCCCAAGATTTTTTTACCTAAAAAACCGACAAAAAACACATTTTCGTTGGATAGAAAATATGATTTAAATTATACGTAGTGAAGCTGACATGGGTACGCACGTGTGTAATGCACATTGATTGATATTCCTAAACAGATATCACCCAGGCAGGTTGAGTAGTGTTCGAATAATCTTATAATGACCTAATCTCGGCGTTCTAAGCAGGCGGTCCTTTTAACGCAGGTCACATGAAGGCCTTGAATCTCACCTCACCTCTTCGTGCAAGGCTCCTAGCCCGGTCAAACTCTTATAGTATATGAGGAAATCATATCTCCGCCGCAGTAACAACTAAATCCTATACAGAGTAGACCTCATACGTCATTGTAAAAACTTCCCTCCGACAGAACTCCATGTATTCCTTGCAGACGTAAATGCGTGTCACCTATTTTACATGCAATCCGTCATCGAATATTTCATCAGCATTCCGCCAAAAAACTATAATTTTGCTTCTCAGTTAAATAATTTGAAATTGTATTCGAGCCAAACTAAAGTGCTTCGTGGTTTTTGTTGACCTATATCGACGTGAAATTACAGTATCCTTGTAATTTCGAAATTTAGTAGAGTTACAAAAAAGTAAGTAATTTCTGTCAAAAATGTCTTGCAAGAAGTACATTACTGTATTAAAATAATTATCATAACGTGCTTTATTTAGAGTTAAGAATTATTTATTAAACGGCAATTCACATGGGTTAATGGACGATTTCAATTGTCATGAAAAAGGCAGCAAAATAACTTTTAAATATCTTCATGTCTTACAGGTTTTGTGCTATAAGCCTAAATGCTGAAAACTTATATAGGTCAATCTAAAATAATGTTGAGCTCTTTAGCAATTGTCTGCAATTTTAATGCGTTACTCATATAAATACATTAATACAAACCATAATTACACTTGGTTCAAATGTTTTCAGAAATAGAGTTTCTATAATAACTAATCCAGGTTATTCCTGCCAAAATATATGAAAGGTACCCTAAGGTTACTAGTAAATTATTTTAAAACTCAGTTCAAGTTTCATTGAAAATACTTCTTCAAGGTTCACACGCATACCGACATCTTGTCAAATATTAATCAGTCACCGGTGTCACGTAGGATGCGTTCTTATACGAAACGACATATTATACGAGCCGCGAGGCCAGTTGAAGTAAAAAAAAATAGGATGAGAAACATGTGTCTTACATTAAATTAACTTTCTTTGTAACGTTGCAATTTTCGTTTTCTTAAATACGAATAATAATGAAGAAGATTTTCACATAAAGTTTATTTTGTGTGTATAGTAACGGTAACAGGAATTTGTTATTATATTGGCATTAAAATGTTACTTTTATAGTAATATTGCTTGACATTTATTTTTTGACAACAATATCTATGTTTGAGAAATATACTGTTACAAGTTTGAGACATAAACATTATTTGTGGGCAATTCCCATGAGTTCTTTTGGGATATAAGTCTTATAATTAGAAATAAAAGAATTAAATTAAGTACTGGATTTAATAGCTCACAAAGCTACGAAATACACAAAACAGTAACCAACTATAACTCTCACAACACAATTAGTTATGCAAACAATTACTACTGTGTCACAGACACGTTAATTAACTTTGACAATTAAAGCACAAAAATGTCTACCATCAATTAACTAAACAGTACAAATCACAATAAAATTCAGTCATATATCCAATCAACAGTATTTCAAGTAGTGACAGTGTACAACCTTAATAGTCCGCCGTGGTGATGAATCGTCGTGTGCTGCGCAGCACCCCGAGTGCACCGCTGTCTTCACTCTTGAGGTTTTCGGTTCGACTCCCGTCGCGTACCTCCTTCGTCCGTCAGCCCGCCGCAGCAGTCCTCTTGGTTCGTCCAACACTGCTCCGAAGGTAGCCGCCTGCCGCCTCACAGTAGACTTTGACGTCACCAAGATGTCTTCACCAGTCTCTCTCCACAAGCATAACACCTTCCTCTAGCACTTCCAATAGCGAACTGTCCTCGAATTTGTCGATTCAGCCCTTATATACCAGGCAAAACAGCAGGGGAATTACCGCATTACAGGGGTCTAAAATTAGATATTTCATCATGTTTCGGATGTGGTTTGAGTCACGTACGCCGCTTCGCAGAGCAAAAACTCAGTTGGGACAGGTATCTATGACGTAGTTTCGGCGGAATTCCCACTGTGAGACACTCGGGCTTTGAGTCATGGGCCAGCCCTCAAGGTGTTTCGACACAGGCCCCATCCAGCCCGCCCTCAGAAACATAACATGCAACAATACTTTCTATGCCACAATCATAATTACAATTTATTAACGTGCAATGAGAATACGTTTCCTAAGTGAATGGTATTTGTAACCATCATTAACGCACCATGATATTAACAAATATATATCAAATGTTATATTCCCTTAAGTTAAGCCTTGTATACAATCGTCATTTATGAAAACATATCTCATGTTTGCACGTCACAAATTTTAAGAACATTGTTAATTAACTGTGTTGTATAAGATGTATATAAGTGGTTTCGGATAAAGTGAATCCTTTTGTAACTATATTTACTCGAATACTTTAAGACACATTGTAGATTCCTTCAGCGTGTGTATATAAACAAAGCACTGTACGTAACAAAGTGCATATCCGTACTCGAAATTTAAAGTCTGATGTCACAATATAATACCTTTTTAAATAATTACAGAGAAAAAAATGGTCGTCAAAGGTGGTCTCTTCATCGCGGACCTCATATATTAAATATCGCTATATAGGAATGACACGTGATATGACATAGACTTATGACAGGAACTTAACACCTGAGATATGTACATTATGTTACAACATAAGGTGCATGTTTTCAAGTACAGAAATACATTTTCACCGCAATTGTTATTGGTTGGATTGACATGACCCTGTAGAATTTTTTCCCCATTAACTACGAAAGACTAAGTGCATTCATATGAGCTGTACGTTACGACGACAGAAAAGTCATTAGAGACAGTAAGACATGAACCAACATGCAGACAGGAACTGGGAGATCAACCGACCATTGACATTTTAAGCAGCTATTCCAGTATTTGTCTGAAACTATTTCTAATAAGCATACGTAACAGAAATGAGGATGACCGGAGCCGGGGGTCAAACCAAGGTCGTCCCGAATGGGAGTCCAGCTAATTGAACTAACTTAAATTGTTGCTTTTGCCAGTGGCATGACCAGACTTATGTCGTAGTGTCTCATTTTTACAATTTCATAATGAGTTTTGCACATTTTATACCATTAAAAATAATGGAGTATGCTAGTGATGTACTTGGTTTATGTTTTATGCTGTATCCCATAATATTTAAAATCATAGTTGCGATTGTTTCTACTGTGGGCGATTACCTTAAAATGTACTTTCTATTTTCATCCTTGTCGAATTTAAATTTTAGTGGACGCTTTTTTTTTACGTTTAAGGCACGAAAACGTGGAAGGCGACAAGTCGAATATAACACGTCCGTCAAACACCTCATCGCCTCTAGGCGCGGAGTACTAAACTAGAGTACAGTGTTTTCATAGAAAGGGTTTTCCAACGGGACTTCAAGTGATGACCCAGTTATTTTATTTGTGGAAAGTGTGTTGTAAAGTCCAACGTAGGTTTGTATAATTTGGTTTCCCGGTTACAGTTGATATTTTCTCAGCTACAGCAACGTGAAAACGTAATTTTCATCACTTTTGAGGAGCTTGGAAACCATGTTTTTTAATTAGCGGACGGCATTTTTAAAATCACAAGGACGCTGTGTGAAGTATGTCTTCTTTTCGTAGGTAAACTCATTGGAAACATTTTTAACAGCTACACAAAAACAATTACTTTCCCTACAAAGCTACATCACGTCCCCCGCGCCAGGTGCACTAACTCCTGAGTGTTTCTTGTCGTGCCTTGAAATAATAACTACAAAGCACCCAACCAAGCGGAGATAAACACATATTAATAGATGAAGTCTTCTTAAGAGTATCACATAAATCTATAATAACGGATATGAAAACAAACTCAATAATCTGTGTGAGGACAAATGTTCAACTATCCTGGTTCAGAAACTGCGAAACAATGTCTTAATAAAGAACCACTTTCACGTTCTTAAAATATGTTTTCTTTCAAATAATTGGGTTATTAGGGTTGGTATTATCAACGTGCTCGCAACTTCTCAACATGCACGACACAAATATACACACACACCAACAGACAATTCAGCTCACGGAAATACTTCTGTGCTTTCCAGCTTGAATTACTAAATTTTGTTAATTAGTATGAAGTGCATTGCTTAAATTAACAACGAATTCGTAATGCGGGATTTGTGCGGATTTACATTTTCGCAAGAGTTTCGGCGTTTGTTTCTGGGCTGTGAAGGGACCGGGCCTCCAATTTGCATGTGATTTCCAACAAGGTTTATGAGTTTGTTTATTGCCTGCCTGGGCGGCCGAGCGGTCTACTGCCGGAGTGCTGACTAATGAAGCCTGGGCGTGTTTGTTGCTGGCAACACTTTCTATTTCTCTCTGCACTATGCCGTTTAATATCTTTATTGCTGTCACTTCGTTGGCCCAGCGAACACGCATACAATATATTATATTTCAACAGATAAATGTGTTTTTGCTAACGAGCTAATGAGAACGAACCTTCTCCTCAGTTAAAATATATTTTTAAAACTGGTACTGAACAGTAAGTCGGTTCAGCGAAAATAAACTTTATCTTCCAGTTGACATCATTTAACAGTTGCCATTAAGTCCATACATAGAACATAATCATCGATAAGAAGCCGACATTAAATCCTCGATATTGTTTAGCTTGACTTTAAAAAATTTACCTAGAACAATACCGGTATAATAATTTCCATTTACGTTTTTGTAAATTAGTTATCATAATTTTTGAAAGTCATCACTATTACTAGTAAAATTAAATAGAGACTATAAATAAAAATAAAATATAATACTGGTTTCTACTTTACTTTATATTGTCAAACGCAATTCGTTAACATATATTTTTACCAAAATATCAGTTGTAAAACAATCTGAGAGCGAATCAAACATTTTTAACTCCCTTTATATACATCTAACTATTTCGTTGTAAAACATTTCAATTTTTCTATACTACTTATGCTTCACAACCTAAATTAATATTGTCAACATAACGTTTTTTGCTCAAAATTAAGATAATAACTTATTAATTAATGGCAAAGTAGCCCTACAATTTTCAATTATTTTTCATGTAACTGTGTGTGTTGTATGAAAACACAAACTATCAAAAGATAAACAAAATTACAATAATCAATTACTTTGGTCTTCACAATCGTTGTATATCCTACAAATAATTAATGTTTCGCAGTTTAATTTTTTATTCAATATTTTCAATATGAAATTCTAGACTGAGGCGGCCGTCTACCCCACACTTCAAATGCGTTGCAGCGTGTTCGTAAACTGGTTTTTCCTGCCATAATATTCCACGTGTGCCCGTGGTGCCAACGTACGAAAATAAAACAAACTTCAGACAAGGTCGGAACCTCATTGTTAAGACGACACGCTCATTAAAATCACCGTTTCTAAGCCCTCCAACGTGGCTAAAAACGGTCTTTCAGACTGTCGTACTTCAAAATGTACTAAGGGGATGTATGTGAAACTCAGACTGCGACCTGCACTGAACTTAGTTGCAGGCTTTCCACCAATAAAATAATATGGTCACCGCTTAGTGTCCCATAGTAAAAACCGTTATGCGGGAAGCTTGCACGCTATTTCAGCGATTGGCTCGTTGAGGCGACGCGGCAATTGATGCGCGCTTCAAGGTCGACCTTACTGCTCCGTCGCTTTTGAGCCTCAGACACGCGGGTAGGCGGCGCCCTTAAATATCCTAAGAAATAATAGGTTTGACAAAGATAGTAGTTATTACAGGAGTTAAATTTTAAGTCGTATCGCAAAGTATCGGACTGAAATCGCGAAAATTAAGTTAAACGCACTCCTTCGAGCTTACCTAGGCTGTGTACCATTGTTGAATAATAAAGGTACGTAGAAAGGTTTTTTTTCTCGCAAGCTGTGAAATTTAACCAGTTGATTCAACAGTTCGATAAAACGGTTGCAAATATTATAAAATGAAGTTCTTTTGCACATTGTGTGATTAAATCTCAAAACAGTCTATCTAGTGTTAGACATATTCGGAAGTAGTAGGCATACGTTTAGTCTTAACGAGTTATTGAACTACCTTTTTGCGCCCATATTTTTTTTTACGATGAATATCTGTTAAATCTGAACGTCTAAAAATATTCGCTGAAATGTAATAATACCGCTAGTTTCAATGAAAATAATTTTGTTTTCAGAATAGTCTCTCCCTCTCCACTTTCATATAAATCATTTTGTGTATTTATTATCTTCCAAAAGGAGTGGAACTATTGAGACGAGTGTATAATGCAGTAAAACATGAGAAAGCTCCAGAGTAAACCGTGGATTAGTTACGGGCAAATTTTTGTCACGTCTGTACACGACATGCGAAAGTATATTTTAAGGGCGAAGAAATATAAGTAATGAGTATAAAATAGCTATGAGATATGCATTTAAAGTATATTATATAAAACACGCTTATTTCTGCGTGATAAAGTAACGATACAAAAAAGAAGCAAGTGCGTTTAAGAAGTGATTGTACAAAGATTGTCATACCAGGGAAAAAAAGTATGTATGATACCTCATAAGTGATTCGATGGAACAAAAATTACAATATAGCCAAATATATAAATTATATGTCCTAAGTAGATAGATATAGCCGATACACCCCGACAGGGACCTAGGACAAGAGCCAGAAGATGAAACTCGGTACCCTGCCGCCATCTTGGATTTGAACTTGGCCTTGACTTTTGACCCCAACATCTCGACTTTTCATACGTTCAAAAATTTCCAAAAAAAAAAAAAAAAAACCTAAAT